>PVKM010042438.1:0-12810 GCA_004027735.1 Carollia perspicillata | reverse complement strand
TAAATAGATATGAGAAGAGACTAAAAATAGTTTAAAATTTTCTAGTATGTAAAAAATTAAAACAAAATTCAAATGCAAATGTTCCAATAAATTGTAATAAGGATGATAGAAAAACGTGCTCACCAGGGACTGTTGCCCTATCTCTGCATGGGCTGTGTGTGTCCTGACACATTAGAAATGTTGCCTTATCTCTGTCTTTTGAAAAGTCCCCCTACCAGGCCGGATAATGGGGTTTGGTATCAGACCCAGCCATTCACTTTTTATTTTTTCCTGAGTTGGCCAAGGATTTATAATTAGTTCAAAAAACAATTATTCAACAAAGTGTATCCATAATCTTCTGCAAGTGTTCTCTTTATTAAAAATAATCTAGTTGGGAGCTGTACTGGGTTGAATTGTGTCCCTTCCCAAAAGACATGTCGAAGTCTTAACCTCCTCTACTTTTGAATGTAACTTTATTTAGGCATTATTTGAGATGTAATTAAATAAAAATGATTAAGGAGTGCCCAAAACCCAATGACTGGTATCCTTATAAGGAGAGGAACATTTTGACACACGTGGACACACATATACAGGGGGAAAAAAAAACTATGCAAAAACAGAGGGAGGATTAGGAGAGATTTGACCATAAACCGGGTAACACCAGGTTGCCAGAAACCACCAGGAGCTAGGAAACAAGCACAGAACAGATTCTTCCCTCAGAGTCTTCAGAGAGAGCTTTGTCACACTGACACCTTGATTTCAGATTGTATTCCCCAGAACTGTGAGAGAATAAACTTCTGTTGTTTTAACAGAACCCAGTTTAGGCTACTTTGTTACAGCAGTTGTAGGAAACTGACATTGGAGCAAAGAAATGGGCAATCTGTATCATGTTTCCTATGTGACCACTGTCTCCAATAAATGGACATTTATGTTTAGATTTTGTATCAAATATGCTTATATTAATGGCCTTCATGCAGTGTCAGTACCAGAAAAAAATTATGATACTGTGTTCTAGAAAAATTAGGCTCTGTCATTGACTTTAGATCTTCTGGAAAGGGATATCCATGGCAATTCTGTGCCTTACTGAAAACCAGTGACTACACAGGAGACCCAGTGTTACCTGAAACTCCTGGTTTGGAGCTTGAGAAAAGGCACTCTGGCAAGATCTGAGACACAAGGTTCCAGAAAGATTTCTTGAGTATCTGATATGGCTTGTCCAAGTATTTCTTAGAAAGTGCAACAAACTTGGAAATGATAGACCTTAATTTGATTCCTAACTTCATAAGTATTAGAATGTGACCTTGTACCTGCTGAGGAAACCTCTCTAGACCTCATCAGTAATATGAGGGTCTTGTAGGAGGTGAACTTTAATGTTCTTTTCAGCTCTCTAATGCAATGACTCAGTAGATGAATAATTTCCTGAAAAATAACATAAAGATTCTGACTTATGCAACTGAAATTTAAAATTTACTCACCTGTAAGTATAGGCTTTCAAGTAATTTTAATTAGTTCTTGTTAAATTATGAAGTTTATGTTATTTGTATTTTGTTACAAATGAACTGCAACTCTTACCCATGGTTGATTTTGCTAAGAATTAAGGGAAAGGAAGTAATTTGAATTTCAAATTTCTAACCCATTAAATATGAAATGAATATTTAAAGATGAACAATAAAATTGGGCTACACTTTTGAAAAATATTCCTGCTTGCTAAAGTCAGAATTATACAGTCACGACCTTTAAAGTAAAGTACGGAGTTTCAGGTTAAGTGCAGGAGTTGCAGATTATATTTTCTGCAGAAGTCTGTCCGAAGTGATATATGCCCTTTCATCCTTCCTTTCGAAGAACAACAATTTCTTTAAATGAAATGAGTGTTCAGGAATGTTCAAATGACATGAATGTCTTCCACTCTTCCATATTAATATGGGTTCTCCCCAAGGGTTTATAATGTTTGGTGCTCAATCATGCTTGTCTTGGCATTTGAAATTTCTCCAGTAGGTTTGCATTAGGGGATCTGGAAAGAACTTGGAGATGCTTACTTTTGCTTTCTCTTCAGATCACATGTCATACTGAGTGCTACATCGGTGGCAGAATCAAAGTAAAGGAAGCATAATGTCCCACAACAAATTTGAATTTGTTCGAGATAGCATAATACGTGTCCATAACGCACATGACAGTTACTCCATGGATTGGGATACGTGTGTTAATGTCATCTTCTCACATCCTACCCTACCCACTTTCACTAGCTAAGTAACTCCTTGTCTTGTTTATGTGTGTATTTTATTCTGCTGCCTCTAAATTTAGTGCAAATTAAACTTTGGCTGATACAACAAAAGTATGAGAGAAATACAAGGGCATTTATAATCCACTATAGATTCCTTGGCACATGTATACTCATAGTGTCTGCATGGTACTCTATGTGAATTGCACAGTGGAAAGATTTTTGCTAGGTGTATTCCAGCAACACCATGCACACATCTCCTCCTCGATGAAATAATGGCACCATAATGAAGATTCCTGCTGCATAATAAGCCCAGGGGTTAACAAAGGAGCTTAATTGTTAAGAACTTGGGCCCTCTAGAGCCACACTACCTGGATTTACTTAGCTCTGCCACTTACTAGCTGCCTGACCTTGAGCAATTTACTTAATCTCTCTGTAGATTGCATGCCATAAAAAATAAAATGGGAATGATAAGAGGACTTTCCTTTGAGGACTGAGTTAATACATGTAAGGCACTTAGAACAGTACTCAACATAATGAGCACTTGATAAATCATAGCTGTTATTATTAATGAGAATTTAAAGATGGGTAACTAGAGAAGCAATTTTGGGGAAGGAGCATAAGTATGCATCATCTACAAACATCCCAGGGAGCAATTATATAAAATTCTACAGCTGAATCTTTCAGTTTGAATATTTTAAATTTTGTGTAGCAAGTATGAGATTCTAGTTGTGGTTGGTCAGCCAAGAGCATATTAAACTGAATTTTGAGTCTCTATATTTTTGTACTCCTAGCTACCTCTTTTAGAATGGCTCTTATGGAACTCAGAAAGCAGACATAAGTTAAATTACAAACTCCTTTTCTTCTCTCTCACTGAAGAATCGTGTGGATACATGTAAAGCTAGCAGAAGAGTCATAACAACTTTGAGAGATTCAAGAGTATAGTTAAGACAGAAATGGTCATCTCATTGGTAGCCTTTGTAGCCCCAGCCACAATGAGGGAATGGAGAGGGACAGCAACACAGGACAAATGAAGGATTGTTTCAGCGCTGCAGAGGGGGTCTGGAGTTGCCTGAAATAGCCTAGGTCTCCTATAAATCCATAAGTACCTTATATCATGACAAAGTTGTCAAGAAAAGAAATGTGTTTTGAAAAGTTCATTTGAATGTTGCCACTTCGCCTTCTGAGTAGAACCCAGTAACCACAGAAACTGGCAACAAGTTACGAAGGTCATTGTCTTACTGTTTGAGATAAGTCTGTAATTCATGAACCACCTGCCCAATAGCCTGACCAAGTCCAGCCTCTCTTCATGCTGACCCAGCTGTCTGTCTCCTCACCCACACATTATCTCAGCGGAAAGGGAAATGAGTGTGTTTTTTTGTGCACCCTTTTTCTTCCTTATCACTTCTTTGCTTGTGAAGCTGCCCATGACTGCAGCAAGATGTAACATAAGCCTTTCCCAGGCACAAAGCTGCTGTGTGTGCTGCTGCTTTCTGGCTTCAGAGCAAAGGTGTATGCAAACCATAACTTCACTTCTGCAAAGAAAGAAGGGTAGCTACTTTCAGAGTGACAGGACTAAACATGTATTAAGAATGAATTCGCAGAAAATCTTTCCTATCACCTGATTAGGAGAAGTGATTTGGAAGTTGTCTAAACAGTAGGGACACTGACACATTTAGTGCAAGCTGCAAGTGCAAGAAACACAAGCCCTGTGATACAGGTGATCCCAACAGAATGTGATTGTTCCAGTGGAAGAAGATCAGGCAGACTGAGGCACTGGAGAAATGATGTGTCCCACTGCCTCACTCATGGCAATTACTGTAGTGTATTTATACAGCAACCTATTTTCAAATTTGGGGGTCAAAGAGTCCAGAGGAGTATTTTTGTTTCTATACCTAAATAGCATAGCATAAACTTCTGGTTCTGGCCATCAGAGATTCTGTCTATGTATCTTTAAACTTGAACATATTAGATATCTTAATAGATGACTGATCAGATCAGGACCTAGTTAGCAGGACATATTTGTTATGTTCAGGATTTAGAATTTTACTCATCACTAAGCACATCATCAAAGTCTAATCTCCATCTTGCTTATGTTTCTGTCCCTAATATATAGCTCTGTGCTGAACACATATTAGGCAGTTAGCTGTTTTTGTAGTAGATGAATGAATACATGGCTATAAAATTACTCTTCTAGTTATATAAATATTTAAGTAAACAGATTAAAAATGTAAAACATGAGAAAAAACAAGTATATTGTGATGTGTTGTTATATTTTACTTTTGATGTTGGCATAATTTGGCTTCTAGGCAAAAGAACACCTAAGAAAGGGAAATGTGACATTATCTCCTTTTAGCAGAACTGAGCAGCTGCTCATTTCTTTTAAGAATAAAAACATGGATGAAAACTTAGACCTACTATTAGGGGCCATATAATGGGTGTTGAGCAGAGACCAAGAGTTTTCCATTTTTGACTGTAAGAGGAGAATGTAGAATGTGTCCCCTCAGCTGCCCTGGGAATAAAATAAGTGAGCATATCTGCAACCTCTGAAGTCACACATGTATGTGAAATACTGTCAGGGAGGCAGAACCAGAAAGGGCCAGAGATGGAGGCACGTTTCAGTTTATCTGTATGAATCTATCTCCCAAACTTGAAAACTGGGGTAAGGAAAGAGTAGTCACACAACATTTCTACACAACAATATTTTGTTGCAGCTATTAAATAAGAAGACTGAGGCCCATCACTGTACAAGGCATATGATATAGTAAAAAAAAAAGAAAGAAAAGGTAAAATACTAAATTTTATGTATGGTCTGATTTTAAGTACATAAAGTTTTGCTCATGGAAAAGATATTTTTTTAAAAAAATTCAAGCATTCTCTTATGTAGGATTTAGAAAAGATTTTCTAAAAAAGGCCAGGCAGTAATTTGTTTTGGTTTTGCAGGCCAAGAGACTTCATACTCTGCCTTCATATCATGAAAATAACTCAAAGAAATTATGTAAATGTATGAGCATGAGTGTGTTCATGGGCCATGAAAAATAATGGATGGCCAGATTTGGTTTAGTGGCCACAGTTTGGCCACCCATGCTTCATTCTTTAACAATTTTTTTCATCAAACAAATATTATGTGCCAAGTACTGTATTGTGTACTGGGATGGAAAGGTTAATAAAATCTGATTTTTATATCCAAGTATGTCATAGTCAAACTATGGTCACACCCTTGCTTGTAAATTAAAAAGTGATTTATGGCCTCAGCTGGTATAGCTCAGTGGGTTGAACATGGGCCTGTAAACCAAGGGGTCACGGGTTCTGTTCCCAGTCAGGGCACATACCTGGGTGGCAGGCCAGGTCCCTGATATGGAGTGCATAAGAGGCAACCACACATCGATGTTTCTCTCCCTCTCTCTTTCCCTCCTCCTGTCCCTAAAACTAAATAAATAAAATCTTTAAAAAAGTGATTTGTGAATTAATTCTCTCTTTACCTTGTTAACATTTTTTTAGTTTTTATAACCTGCTATACACTTCTTCTTGCAATATGCCTTAAGAATCAGTACAGAGGACATGAATGTGAGCTAAGCATGCTTGGAGCCTATATGAATAATAATTCTCACTGGATATGACTTACCTTCATAATATGGGGTTTTAATATTATAGCTTAGATCTGCAAAGGAAGAAGAGAACTCAGTGTTAATGTTGAAATTTGCCTTCAAAGACAACAGAGTCAGTGAACTACAAAATCCCTGCAATCTTTCATGGAATATTCATGCTTGACAAATCCCACTCTGTGTACTATTATTGCTGAAAAAGAGCTCAGGGGATATGGAGTAAATGCTGCTAGAGAGGAGATAAGACTTCAGAAAGAAAGACTGCAAACAAAAACGTGCATTTTTATAAAGAACTAAATTGTGTATTTGCTAATAAGAATACAATTGAAGTATAATTAGGTGCCTTGTACAAGTGAGGTAAGTACAGATCTGAAACATCCTGATGGCTTTGCCAGACGATGTTCTCTACATGTTGGAACTTGGACAAAAATTCTTATCAAATAATGTTGTAAATTTAAAAGTGTTCAATAAATATATACAGATTATC
Source organism: Carollia perspicillata (assembly GCA_004027735.1). Lineage (NCBI taxonomy): Eukaryota > Metazoa > Chordata > Mammalia > Chiroptera > Phyllostomidae > Carollia > Carollia perspicillata. Next base: position 6,521 of record PVKM010042438.1, on the reverse strand, counting down.
TTTTATGTGCTTAACTCAGTGACTTTTTGAGGTTTGAGCGAGTAAAAAAAATGCTTTTTACCTATAAGACAGTCCTATGCCAATTTAGCCATCTAACTTAGAGCATGTTGGGCACGAGCTTCCTTTTCCCCCACAAGGAAATTTTGTTTGCTCTCCAGTCCAGAGGAGACCAGGCAGTGGAGGAAAAACCTCCTCAAAAATCCCTTTCAACCCACATGAAATAATGTCTGAAAAAGGAGCAGTACTTTGTAGAGACACCTGCACTCAGAGACACATCTACTTGTCAAATCAAGTACATTTAAGGTTTCTTCAACATGATGAAGACAGGGTTAAGCCTGCTGGTCCTATGATGTGTTATAGCTAGGCACATGTTTCTCCTACTTAATGATTTACATGTGTTTGTTACTTGTATCCTTCTAGCATTGATAAGTTTATCGCTGGCAAATCATCCTTACTTATTTGGTGCTCACCACTCATTTGGTTGCTGTGTTGTTTCCAAGGAGCACTGGAAAGAATGAAAATCTGGGCTGCATCACAAGCTCTCACTTTTGTGACCTCGGATTGTTGCCAAAACTCTATGTCTTGCTTTCCTTATCTTTGCAAGGATGGGACTAGTATGTACTTTATGGGCTTTCTAGAATAGGCAAAACACGTAGGTATCTGACAGATATTATAGTATCTTTCATGAAAATTAGAAACTATTAATAAGAATACCAATAAATATATATAGATATATATGTATATGTATATCTATCATCTATAGATAGATCTATATCTATCATATATACAAACCATGTATACATATGATTTGTATAATAAAGTTTAAGCAACAGTTTTGTCCTTGTGCTTATTCTGAAATCAAAGTCCAATCTTTCTTTGAATTAGCAGCAGGATAAAAAGGCATTAGATATTATTAACAATCTTGGAACAAAAAATTTGGACATTTTTAATAAAATTATTTTGTCAGTTAACAAATTTTGCCACTAATTGTTTTTAGCTTAGAGGTAGAGTTCTTCACATAACAAACAAAAATTCTAACTTTATATTGATTATCTGGATATTTAAAATACAGCATATGCAACTTAACTATTCTCAATGCACATTTTCATGTTTTTCCTTTTTTAAAGTATATTTTACTAATTATGATATTACAGTTGTCCCATCTTTACCTCTCCTTTATTCCCCTTGGCCCTGCACCCAGCCCTTTCCCACCAGCATTTCCCTCCCTCAGTTCATGTCCATGGTTCGTATATATAAGTCCTTTGGCTTCTCCATTTCTCATACTATTCTTAACCTCCCCCTGTCTATTTTGTACCTACCACTTATACTTCTTATTCCTTGTACGTTTTCCCCATTCTCCTCTCTCCCCCACCCCTCTGATAACCCTCCATGTGATCTCAATTTCTGTGATTCTGTTCTGTTCTAGCTATTTGCTTAGTTTGGTTTTGATTGTTTTGTTTTTAGGTTCAGTTGTTGATAGTTATGAGTTTGTTGTCATTTTATTATTCATAGTTTGATCTTCTTCTTTCTCTTAGATAAGTCCCTATAGTATTCATATAATAAGTGATTGGTGATGAACTCCATTAACTTGACCTTATCTGGAAAGCACTTTTTTCGCCCTTCCATACTAAATTATAGCTTTGCTGGACAGAGTAATCTTGTGTGTAGGTCCTTGCCTTTTTTATGACTTGGAATACTTCTTTCCAGCCCCTTCTTGCCTGCAAGTTTTCTTTTGAGAAATCAGCTGAGAGTCTTATGGGAACTCCTTTGTAGGAAACTCTCTGCTTTTTTATTCACTCATCTACTGATAGGCACTTAGGCTGTTTACAAATCGTGGCTTTTGTAAATAACCCTGCTATAAACGTAGGGGTGCATATATTTTTTTATATTTGTGTTTCAGGGTCCTTGGGATATATTCCCAGAATTGGAATCACTAAGCTAAAAAGGAGTTCCATTTTTAATATTTTAGGGATACTCTATATTGTCTTCCACAATATGTCTTCCACCATATTGTCTGGCTGCACCAGACTGTACGCCCACCAACAACCTAGTGTATGCACTAGGTTGCCCTTTTCTCTTCAACCTGGCCAACACTTTGTTGTTAATTTATTCATGGTAACCATTCTGACAGGTTTAAGATGCTATTTCATTGAGGTTTTAATTTGCATTTATTTGATGATGAGTGATGTTGAGCAGTTTTTCTTATGTTTATAGGTGAGTTGCATGTCTTCTTCAGAGAAGTGCCTATTGAGGTCTTCTGCCCATCTCATAGTCTGGTTGTTTGTGTTCTTGGCATTGATTTGTATTAGTTCTTCATATATTTTGGAGAGTAAACCCTTGCCAGATGTGTAATTGGGAAAAATGTTCTCCCATACAGTGGGTTTCCTATTTGTCTTGATGATGTAAGCTAGTAAAAGTCCCATTAAGACTTTTAGCTGTACAGAAGATTTTTAATTTGATGTAGTCCCATTTGTTTATTTTCTGCTTTGTTTCTAGTGCCTGAGGAGATATATAGTCAAAAATATTTCTACATTGAATATCTGAGATTTTACTCCAGGATCTTTATGGTTTCACTACTTACATTTAAGTCATTCATCCATTTTGAGTTTATTTTTTGTGTATGGTGAAAGATGGTGGTCTAGGTTTTTTTTTTTTTTTTCATGTACCAGTCCTGTTTTCCCAACACCATTTATTGAAGAGACTGTCTTTCCTCCATTGTATGCTTTTGCCACATTTGTCAAGTTGCAATTTCACGTACAAGCATGAGTTTATTCCTGGGCTCTGTGTTCTGTTCTATTGATCTATTTGTTTATTCCTGTGTCAGTACAAAGCTGTTTTTATTATAGCAGCCTTATGATATAGTTTAATAGCAGATGTTGTGGTAGTAGCATGATACAAAATTAATACCCAGAAATCAATGGCATTTTTGTACATCAATAATGAGCTATCAGAAAGAAAAACTAAGAAAAAAATTCCATTTACTGTCAAAAGAAAAAATAAATAAAGTACCTAAGAATAAATTTAACCAAGGAGGTAAAAACCCTGCACTCCAAAAACTATAGACCACTGAAGAAATAAATTGAGGAAGATACAAGTAAGTGTCAGCATATACAATGTTCATGGACTGGAAGAATTAACAACATTAAAATGACTATTCTACCCAAAGTAATTTATACATTGACATAATTCCTATTAAAATACCAAAGACATTCTTCACAATACTAGAATAAATACTCCAAAAATGTATATGGAACCAAAAAGAGCCCAAATAGCCTTAGTAACCTTATGAAAGAAGAACAGAGCTGGAGATATCATGAGTTTTCTCTATTAATAATGATTTTTATTGTTTTTCCAAATATTAATATTTCAAAATCATTAGAATTTTCATTTTTCAGTTCATCCTGGTATAGACTGTAAATTTAGCAATTTAAAAACAATTTTAAAATCAAATCTTGTATATTCTCTATTCTCTTTATGTTTAATTTATACAGTTTTATGTAGTTCTTTGTTTTTATGGTTATACATTTTAATATTTCCTGTTTTCAAATTTTGGTTTAAATTACTGAAAATCATTAAAAACATCAAAAGGCTAATTTTTTTCTACTTGTTGATTGATTTTATTTGACATCTAATTTCAAACTAGTGCCAAAAGACAGAGGAAAATTTGTCACCCCCAAAATTAGAACTCAGTACTATGGTGGAACATTTAAGATGACTTACAAAGTAGCTCTTCAAAGTGTCAGACATTTTAAAAATTTGGAAAAAAATTTGAATCCAAGAATCAAAGAAAAATGCCTATTTCCCCATTAAAATAGTCTTTGTATTCAACTTCTTTAATATAAATTGTGTACTTGAGTTTTCAACAATCATGGCTTGGTAAAATATAGCAGGTAGTTTAAACATAAGCATGAATGATGTATTTTCCATGACTAATTACAGATAACATCCTATTCCATAGATTCGTTAATTTAGTAAGAATATTGTTTTTACCTCTACCAACATTTTTATTTATACTATTATCTTCAATGTCCAAATTTTGATGAAAAATAATATGATTCATAAGAATATAAGATTTTTTAAAGATTTTATTTATTTACTTTTAGAGGGGAAGGGTTAGGGAGAGAAATATCAATGTATGGTTGCCTCTCATGTGTCCCCTGCTGGGAACTGGCCTGCAGCCCAGGCATGTGCTGAGTGGGAATCGAACCATGATCCTTTGATTTGCAAGCCTGAGCTCAATCCATTGAGCTACACCAGCCGGGGCCAAATATAAGATATTTTACATTGAACATTGTGATGGTTAATTTTATGTATTCATTTGCCTGGGCCATGGTGTCCAGATATTTCATCAAACATTATTCTAGATGATAATAACAGTATAATAAAATGCTTCAAAATTAAACCCAAACTCAGCCAACATAAAAAGTAGACTAAGCTAAAATCTAGTGATTGTTCATGATTCTTACCACCAATGGTCAGTGTGGGCATAATAAATGTGTTTTGCTATGGAGCACAGCTTTATTCATATGTGTGACAGTAAGTTGACAGTTCACTAGAAGGAAAAAAATCTTGTTTTAATACTGAATAGATTATATGAAAACTTTAGCCCACATATAGTTACATATAAGGAGGTTTTAAAGAATATAGCCCGAAAGAGAGATGCTTGATTACAAATCTCGCTGTATCTGCAAACTGAAAACTAGAGCATTCATTAAGGCCTTTGCTGTCTTTTTTCCCCCTCTGTTGAATAACCCTTTTGAAATTGTCTGGTAAGTTAAATGCTAGTGCTTTAAGTTTCTAAGTCATGCTTTTCATTACCTACTCTTTCCTCCATATTTTCATCATGCATCTTGTACATGTAATTATAAATAATTGTTTATGTTTCTGTCTTCCATAAGACTCTGTCCAGGACAAGCCCATGTCTTAAAATTCCTTGGATCTAAACACTCATTTGATGTTATTTAAAATGTAGTAATTAGCTAATATATTTCTTGAAGAAACATCAAGGCTACTTCCACTTTCTTGTCATATGTTCCTATGAATGTCTTTATAAATTGTCCTATGAACTGTCATTAATGATGGCCATTTTTAAATTCAGATTAATTTAAAATATAAAAAAAATTTCATAGAGCTCAGTGTGATAGTTATATTATCAGTAACTATACATAGAGACAAAAATAGTACCCAAAGCAATTCTGGTATAACAATAAAGTAAACATATATGCAATAGCATTTGTGTAATTTTTAAAACCTGTAATATACAGATATGTAAGGCCATATGTAAGCCTTTGGTACTGTGGGTGAAGAAAACAATTTTATGTAAATGAAGGACACCTAGTCTTCAGACACCTAGTCTTCTTTTCATTACATATCATCAGAGCCACAGTGTTGGGTGTATGACACTCACAATGAATAGCAATTTTCACACAAAAATTATGAAATACTGCTTAAACAAGAGAATAATTTAATTCGTATTTTTAATTATCTAGTAAATTGTCATTGAGGTTGCCTTTAAACCATCAACAAACATTTTCAGTAACTGAAACTAGCTTTCTCCTATAAAAATGGCCATTTTTCAAATCATAAAAACCATTTAAAAACATAGTGTATTTTAGAAAAAAAATATGTCTAAAGCACCTCCCTTTGTTAATAACACTAGGTTTTTCTTAATCAGAGCCCCCGTTTAATGTTTGCAAAATTTAAAGACTGTCGTTAAGTATAAAATGTACACATGCAGAAATACACAGAGTAGGCTGTGTTTCTAGTTCAAGGGAAAATTGTGTTTACCCTATTGCCTATCATCATAATACTTGTCTGAATTGTTATTGAAAGTCATTCATCATCTTAGAAGTAAATAATTTTCTTGAAGTGGTGAAAGAAAAGTACATCAATACAGAGAATCATGATGGCATGATTATAGTAATTATCACATGTAACATGGGTAGTTGCTACCATTTAATCCTCTTCTAATTTATTGTAGAGCTAGTTAAAGTTCCATTAGAGAGAATATACAAGATGAGCTAACATTAATGAATTTTTGTCCACTGGAATAAGAAAAAAAATGCAAAAAAGACAATTTTTTGGCTAATGGCTAATACAAATTTTAATTTACCTTACCTATATGTTATTGAGATGCATTAAAATAACCTTCAACTGGGAATCATATTATGAATATGCATCTAAGAGACAAGAAAGTAGATAACAGACTTTAAAAATATCCAACATTTTCAAAAGCTGTGGTAATTTGTTTTGTTGATTATCATTTTCTTTTACTAGATCATAGATTATTTGAAGCCAAAAATCTCATTATTTCTCTTTTTTCACTAAATGCCTAACAACGTTCCTTGTATATAGCAAGCAATCCATGGTGTGCTGGGTCTGACTCATGCTGGTTCTCTAGAGCTAATTGTTAGATTTTCAGAAAATGCACAGGCTGTTTTATGTCAACCTGATCACTTGAAATCAGCTACAGTGTGGGTATTCACACCCTGTGGCATATTAGGCATGGAAAGGGCTTTTCC
>PVKM010042437.1:0-12820 GCA_004027735.1 Carollia perspicillata | reverse complement strand
TCCCATAAAGCAAATAAATACAAGGCATACTGTTACTATGAATGATATGTTAATTGATGGAATTTTAAATTAATAGGGTTAACCATAAAGGTTACTTGAAAATGTGTTAATGAATTAATCATGGATTCCATTGAGAGAGAATAAAAGCTGAGAGAAGAAACATACGAGATGGGTTATTGAGTTCATTTTTCACATTAAACCAAATAGCGTTCATTTATTAGCATCTCAATGGGAAGATAGAGGAAAGCTCATTTCAGTAGACCTTAGGAAAATAGAGCGTAGAGAATCCATGCAAACTCCAAACCATTCTCTCCACTATCACACTATTTCACACTCAGTCACGCCCACACTGCCCCACCCCACCCCCAGAATAAATGTAAAGACAGAATTCGAAACACACCAAGCAAAACAGCCTGTGGATCGCAGTCTCGGGGACACTTAATATCTGTAATGTTCTTTTCCGAAAATATGTACCCATCCAAATACTTAATGTGTCACAGTGGTTAAAGAAAGTATAAATACAGTCCCATATTTATTATTATCTTCTTCAGGCCTTAGTGACTTTAGTATGAATCTCTACAACAAGTTTAACACAGAATATTCACTGCTATAAAATCACCGCCCTTCATCATATAGCAAACAAACAGGCAAACCAAAGTCTTACTCAGTGGACCGTGCTCCAGTTTAATAGCTGATCCTACTGAGATTTGTAAATCCTTTATTGACATATCTACAATTAATCAATATTCACCCAATGATACTGATTAGAAATGTTGACTATAGCAAACATGTAAATAGCCTCAATCCCTATGGAACAATAGATATCAAAGCGCCAGATTCTAAAATAAAATCATTAAATACAAAAGAAATGATGTATTGCAAATCTAGTAAATATGGCTTCTGTGTATAACTTAAAGAACTGTAAATTGCATTTTGTAAACAAATTTCACTATGGACACTTAGTGTCTTCGTAAAGAAAACTTCCTACGTGAAACAGCATTTAATTAATATTCAAGTCCTATTCCTGAATGGTGTATTTTCCTCCAGGGTTTCCTTCAGATGAAAAGGCCGTTGTTAAACAAAAATGCCAACAAAGTGTTATGATAAACCCATCTGTGAGAATTCCTCAGTTGCTAGTTCAAGAACAATTAGAAGAGCTCATGTGAGCAGCTTCGCATCATTTCTTGGCTTCGACAAGCAGACGTGCACACAATATTTCCACGTTAGCCTCAGGGGGCGGACCAGGCAGGAATCACTCACCAAAGATGAGAGTCTGACAAGAAAGGGCTCCCTCCCGGGAACTGGCTGCTTTGGTCCTGAAGGCACGTAACATACTCAGGCCTCGTGGGACACCGTAGCATCAGTGAGAAATGGGGGTGGGATCATGCTTCCACCAGGTCATCCGTTGCTTCCAATGAATGTACTTTTCCTGTTTCAACTGGAAATTATTTATTTCAAAATGCATACATAGCATAAGAAAAAAATAAATGGGCCAATAAATCGCTTTTCCCAGATATCAAACTCAAATTGTCCAATGAATCACGACCAGTAGTGGGTATGCTTAGGACCACTGGACGATGGAAATGTAATGAAGTGAATAGAGTCGTTTTTACAAGTGAAATATGTTTTTGAGAGGCTGCCCTAGAGAGAAAATTAATGCTTTTTCTTTGTCTGGAATATTTCTGATGATTTTTTAAAACTGTCAGTAGACTCGCTCATCACACCCCCACCCCATTCTGGATGCCTCTACTCTGGAATTTGCAAGTTTCTAGAATGAGGAATATCATCAGCATAATCATAAGGTGAAAATAACTTCATTACACAAAGCACAGTGATGTATTTCATAGAGGATAAAGCACGGGGTCAGTTTCGTGTTATATCATGAAGAGGAAGACTCATAAACGCATAGCATTCGAGACTGAAGGTCAAAGCCAGGATAAATGAGGGAGACTGCAAGTGCTATAATGAGCACTGTGGGGACCAGGAGCATTAGGTTTGCCAAATTTTATCTCCGTTTTTAAAAAATGATCTGGTGATAAAGCCAGTGTGTTATAGAATATCTTATAAACATCAAACTCCGTAGTAACTCATGTAAGCCCAATCATTGAGGTCAAGATCCTACTCAGTTCTCTTGATGTCTCATAACTCAAACTCTTAGTCAATAACTGGTATTAGAGGTAAGGGGATAACAAATTTTTAAAGTTACAGATCTTTCTATGATGAATCTTGCATAGCTGGCTCCCTGACCTGTTCTCTGTAAAATGGTGCATTCATTTTCCATTGGAAGGTTCATTTACATTGAATGTTACCCTTTATTTGCAATGTTGCATGGCCACGATAACTTTGATAGTTATGTACTTTGTCTCCTTGGCCTCTGCTCCACTGTCCCCAAGCCCTCGTGACAGTGGGTTAAGGGATCCCTCGTTCTTGCTAATAGCCATCAGTGCCAATGGCAGCTGAGGGCACTTTCAATGAAGACAGACCACCTGCAGGAAATGCAGTGTCTATATGATCTGCAAAGCAAAAGACTGTCCTGATGCTACAAACTGAAATGAGAGAACCCACAGGTAATATCTCTGTAGCCCCGTGAAGGTACAACTGCCTGACTCGTTGTTTGCCGAAGGGACGGTGTTCCTATCATGCTGGTTAAGGTGCCGCGCTTAAGGACTGATGGCGTCCACGATCCCTAAATGGTGCCCATCCCCACAAAACATAATTTTACCTCTCAATATTAATTTCATTTCATCTGATTTCCTATAGCACGTGATCAGTAAAGAAAATACTTGTATTACACATTTTGCGTGTAACTACCTCTGAATCAAATTAGACCTCTCAAATCTACTATAAAAACAGACCAGCCAGATCAAGGGCAGCTCACACAGTTATTTTCAGTGTGAGCTAATATTTTTAAATGTTCATTCAATCAAAATGGAGCTTTAATTTACCATATAATCATCAGCATTCCTACTTACAACAATAGTAATTCAATGCTTTAAAGAACAAGCACAAAAGACTAAAAAATATGATTTGGGCGTATTTTTGGGATTTTGTTTTGTTTTTAAACTGCATTGCGTTTTGTTTTGTCTTTGAAATGCATTGCGTAGATTACAGTAAAGAGCAATAGCTAGAGGCAATGACCCTGCCAATCGATGGGGTAGGAAATTAATAGCGAAACACTTGGCTACCACTTCCCTTCCAGGACCTGGGGACAGGAGTACGAGGAGTCTGCGGTGGAGATCGCCAAGTGACCAAAGGTCTAGACGGTTACATACCTTTGGAGAAAAGAGGAACTGCCCGCCGTGAAAGCACTGATGCCCCGATTTCTTTGGGAGTGACCTTGGCCACGACTAAAATGACCAAATCAAAAGTAGAATATGCAATGTTACACCACTACCATGACTAGCGGGTCATAGCCTGGGAAGATACAAAAGCTCACCTTCGCAGACTTATTTTTCGAAATCACTTTTTAAAATTGACTTGGTTACCCAAAGCTATTCCTATAGGGCTTCCTGAAGAATAATAGTGAAGGGTTAGGTAACTGATCTCTTTGCTGCCATGACAAATGTGATTGAATAAGGAGCTTGAGATGTTGGATGAAACATGGGAAGGACCATTATAATTGAGAAAAACATAATTATTGTTTTTAGATTCAACTTAAGAATTAAATAAATACAGAGGTAGGGATACTCACAAGACCCCGATACAAAGGTGAGTCAGGGAGGGAAGGAAAATAGGCCTCCAAGAGGTTGAATACCCAAACAGTTCCCTGTAGAACAGCCAACGAGGATAAAATACATCTCTCTTAATTTCTCTTATGCACACTCCTGCCCTCCTGGGTTTCCGAGAGCTTAACGGAAGACAAACGCCAACCTGACTTGCAATGTGGCGAGACTGGATCGTCCCAGCACTGCTGCTAAGCTTGTGGAAACAAGCTGTTCCAGACGGCTTTTGCCTCTGAGTTCAGAGGGTGCAAACCTGGAGCTCGGTTCTCTCTGTTCTCTCGCCTCCCGACTGCTCCTTCGAGGGCTTCTCTCGCTCTGGCTCTCAAAGCGGGAGTCTGTCTTTGCGTGCAACATACCAAATAGGAAACGGGTTACATTCAGAACGTGCCCTCTTCCATCTCATTTCTTGGCCGTAGCCCAAGTTTCTCCAAAGCTGCTAAATATTTCGGAGGCAGAGAAGGAGAACGTTAAGGAAATGCCAGAGTAAGTACCCTCCAGGTGTCCGTTGGAAGGAAGTGTTGGTGACTGGACTCAGCTTTCGGTCGGACACTGGGAAGGTCAAGGAACACAGGCCTGTCCCCAGCCCCTGGGGCTGGAGAGCTGGTTCAGCCTGGGAACTGATGCCGGGGATGCTGGATCCTTGATCTTGGAAACAGAGTGCGCAATTCGGGATAGGACCGTTTGTTACTTCTCTCTGCTGCATAATGTCTTTATAGTGTCTGCGTAAATCTGACCACATCCTGATGAGAGCCATGCATCCAATCAAACACTCGACTTGCCTAAATGGACATGATTCTAGTGCTAATGATTGGATCAAATATTTTTCATCGGGGAGACATAATAGCATCTTCATGGGAGAGTTCCAAACACACATGGCTCCTCACAGGTTTCTAAAAAATAGAAGCCAAAAAATAACCATGGACATGGGCAATGACTAGAAAATGTCTGACCAGAAACCACACATTCAATACAGCTCAATCTGACTGGCTTTTACTGTTTCCCTGTGTAAACTGTCACATACACACCTGATAATGTGTATGCGCACACACACTCTGCCACACACAAGACATGGTTCACGCTAGAAAACTCCATGCAGAGGACACGTTTGCCCGATCTCATCTGCTGCACCAGGCCTTTCTAAAAGCTTATAATTCTGGGAGGAGGAGGGGTGGGTGAAGGTGGAAAAGGGTATAGGTGGGATAAATGGTCCTGAACAAATACAGTGAAAAATAAATCAATAAAATAAAAGCCCAAAATTCAGGGGTCAGGTATAGCTACCGGAAACTGTCCCCAGGATCCCTCTGTTACCAGCGTGTCGCAGCAAGTCGCTGCCCACATAATTTAACCATTTGGGGAAAGTGTTATTACTTCATTTTTCTTCTGCAATGCCAATTCTAGCAGCCGAAATTGGGATCGGACTTTCTGCAGATCATCGCATCAGACGATGTTATTTGCTGACCTAGCGTTTACTTGCTAGTCCCATCAGGAGAACGGAAGAAGGGTCTCACGCCCTGGCCCAGGTAGGAACAGGGTATTTCTGTTTTTAGAAATGGGACCCGCCAGGGTCTGTCCTGCTCGAATTTCCTGGGAAATAATCACCAGTTCGTGGACCGAAAGGCATCCTGGTCGGTGGTCGCTAATTGTCATCGGGAATGCCTTCACTTCGAAATCTTAGGCTAACTGTTTTGTGTTTCCTAAAAATATGATTAATACCCTTCCTCTTTTGTCTTCGTTCTCCTATTTCCAACTTCCATCAGAACTGCAAATTCTAACAGCGTCCTCATCTATCTCTTGCTGATATGGGGCCAAAAGTGGGAGAATGTGAGTCCTTAAAAATAAACATTGAATGAGAGCTCGGCATAACAGTTTTCTATTTCTTTTTCATGAAAGTTGTCTCATCTGGGTGTGTTAGATAGAGACAAAGCAGCACCATGGGGCTCCTCTTCGGAGATCAATAGCGTACAGAACATTAGGTCACCTGCTCCATGACCCCGACCAAACATCAGTAGGGACGGACGCGGAACCTTGTCTAGTCGTGACAGTCGGGAAACAGGAGAGAGAGTCATCAGTGCCCCTGCAGCCGTTCTGTCTTAAGCTATGAACCTGTCCAATTCCAGAGTGTCTTCATTCTTTGGGTATTTAGATTCTCTCTTTGTTCGAGCACGGAGTTATTTGATACTGCAGATTGTCTTCCGATACAAGAGATGGAAATCTATCCTCTGAACACTTAATGACACGAACGTCTTGTGGTGTGTTTAAAATTTAAGAAATGCATGTTAGGTTTGTGTACAAAAAGGGCTCACCTTCGGAAGCATAATTTATGGAAATTCATGCATCTCAAGCTTTGAAACCCATTTGTATACATAGGAGCTAATTAGCGGAAATGAGATAAATGAGTCCAAGAAAAAAAAATGACACTATTTTAATCTAATGCAGTACAGAAGTCTGCTCAAACATATTAGAAAAATTTCCACCCCAAGAAAATACATCCAATGACATAAGAAAAATTATGATGAGAAATAGTGATTTCTGAAATTATGTAACAATATATTCTTGTTTTTCTCCTTGTTTTAGGTTCTCACTTAAAGATATGTTTATTGACTGCAGAGAGAAAGGAAGGGAAGAAGAGAGAAACATCCACGTGAGTGAGAAACCTCCATCTGTTGACTCCCGTATATACTCCGGCCGGAGATCGAACCTGCAACCGAGGTATATGCCCTGCTCAGGAACTGAACCCTCAACCTTTTGGTGCATGGGACAATGCTCCAACCAAATGAGCCGCCCAGCCAGGGCCATGTATTCTTGTTTTGCTTGTAAATAAAGGAAAACAACACAGTTGACGCTTGTTTAAACTTTGCATACAAATACGCACGATGCCAACTGGATTCAATTTATCCTGTCTTAATTTGAATTAACTCAACGGATCTTTTGACACATGGTGAACAGACTAATTGTTGCTTATTTGGGTGCCCTGAATCAGTGAACATGGCATTCACAATCCAAGCAGATGTTCAGACGTTCTGTGATTGCCTGGAGGCTGTGAGTGGAAGAAGACGGAGAATTATTTTGCTGATTTACTTTTGTTAGTATCTGTCAAGGCACCGGCTGCATTACAAATGCAACTGTGAAAATAAACACACCCTGCTAAAGAGTCGTGAAGAACAGCTATGAATGCTAATTACGATTTTACCTTTTGAAACATGTGAACTCGCGTAGTTCGTGTCTCTAATCAGACTTTGGCAGCGGACAAATTGCAACAGCACATGTACCTTCTCCTAGCCTTGTTTTTCAACATCTTTATTTTAAACGTGATTAACTTATTATAATTCATCCCAATACAGGAAGTTATAGAATAATAAAGCGAACGAGTGTACCTACCGCCCGTGGTGCCAACTTGGTCAAATCTGTGTTGTGTGCTATGTACTACATAACGTCTAAGAACTGAAACATTACACATTTCTTTGAATCTTTCTCTGAATGAATGTAAGATCCACTCTAGTTATTCTTTATATTTTTGTTAATAATTCTGAAGGAAAATTCGCTGCGTGAGCTGAAAAAATACCCTGAATTATATTAACAGAGTAAAGGAAGTCTAGAGTTTATGAGTCCGGAGATCCTAAAGTGACTTCTCCAGATCGTCAGATTCATTTTAACCCTTACCTCTTGTTCAGCTAAAATAGTCTTCATTTTATTTTCTAATTTGTACCACTGTATGCAATGCCATATTTTTGTATATTAGGTGGTGACCTGTTATAATAATTTAACTGTGGATTTATAGAATTATCTAAATAGGAAATTATACCGCGTGTGCTATGCAGCAAAAACCAAAACAATGAACCTAAGATCTAGAGGCGAAAACGTTCATGATGACAATTAGCAACCACTGACCCACGCCTGCGGGTCCACACACTGGCGATTATTTCCCAGGAAATTCAAGCAAGACAGACTCTGGTGGGTTCCAGTTCTAGAAAACAGAAACAGTTCAAACCAACTGTGGAGGCCATGTGTTGGTTAGCCTCAGCCTCTTGCATTTACTTGATCAAAGCGATGATGTCGCGATGCTAAATTTGTTATTGCAGAGAACGTACTTTTGTTTTCATGAAGTGTGGAATAATAATAATAATAATAATAATAATAATAATAATAATAATAATAATACAAATAAAATAATAATAATAAAACATATATTGGGCTTTGCCCGGGTTCCTGACACACAGCTCTAGAGAACTTTATCATTTCCTGAGAGACGAGAAATGGTGTCGGACACAGAATTCCCAATTCCTTTGGAATTCCTGGGTGGGAGGAAGGCCTTTGGTTCTAATGAGGCCATAATCTTGGGGGGCTCCTGGATGGATGCCGGTCACCAGAGAGACCACCCCATGGCTGGAACCTGGGACTTTTCAGCCATTCCTCCCCTTCTCCAGAGAGGAGAGCGGGGCTGTCATGAAGTCAGTTATCCATCATTCCCATGGCGTGAAACCTCCATGAACATCCCACAAGGATGGGCTTCTGACAGCTTCCAGATTGGTGAACACATGCACAGCTTCACAGGGACACAGGCTCCCAAGCTCAAGACCCTTCTGAACCTCCCCGTGTCTCTCCATGTGGCTTTCCTCGGGAAGCTTTCTCTGTCATCGAGGTCATGAATGGAGCCCTGGTGCTGAGATGGTGCCCTTATAAGAAGAGACACCAGAGCGCTTTCTGTCTCTCTGTCTGTCCGTCTGTCTCTCTCTCTATCCACCCGCACCACCACCAGGTGAAGGCACTCTGAGAATGCAGCAGCAAGCCAGAAAGAGGGCCAGCCCCAGAAACCAACCCTGGTGGCTTCCTGACCTCGGACTTCCTGCATCCAATACGGAGAAAATAAATGTTGGCTGTTTAAGCCACATGATTTATGGTATTTATTATACAGAGACTTTTACTTTGATGCGTTCTTGCTGGGGGTTTGGCTGCCTTCATTATTCTGGACAAATGAGTATGAACTATCCCCAAACACAGTCTTTTATCTCCTTGCTTTGTCTCTCAACTTTCATGAGCTCGGACTCCCTTTCTTTGATCTCTGGGTGATCGGCCCAATTTCTTCTGCATTTATTAATAGATCTCTCTTAGGACCCTTCTTTTTCGGACAGTTTTTCTCAGACCACTATTTCCCAGTCCCCATCCTCCTAGCCTCTTCTTGTTCCTGAAGTCAGTCCTGGGTTTAGGACTCAAATGCAGGGAACGGTCAGTGCCCACGATGCACAGGAGGCATAGGCCGAGCAGCGGGGCCTGCTGAGGGCTCAGCTAGTGAGAGAATGCCGCCCCCTCGGAAGGACGCCCGGGGTCCTTCGTGGTATTGCGTCAGATCTCGCATTTTCAGGAGAAGCCAGAAATTCAAGTCTGTAAAGGTCAGTGGCTAATTTAAAAAGATTTTAAAAGGACTTAGAGGAGCCAACCTTATTCCTGCCAAACAAGAGAGGAGTGAGGGCCAGCTTTGTCTCCAGTCCTTGGCGTAGGCCGCTGCTGGGAGAGTCGCTTTAATGCCTCCCTCCAGGGAAGGGGAGGGCTGGGGGTAGGCATGCAGACAGTTCTCCTGGTGGTCCCTATACGTACCTCTCAGACAAGAGATCAGGCCACCCGATGGCCAGCTTGTGGAGGAACCAGGTCTCACGTCTCTTCCTCAGCTCTGTCTGGCCGCCGGCTCCCCCAGGCTTAAGGAAGCACTGCTCTGCCTAGGAGGAGAGCCCCCCAGCAGCTGAACCTGGGCTAGCTGCCCCAGGGCTCTGTCCTGGGGCTGAGGCTGTCTGCATTCGGTAGCTGACGAGGCCACACGCTGGAATGCAGCTCCGCAGCCACCACTGCAGTGGCAGCAGCTGCATCTGTCACCAGATTCTGCAGACACCAATACTATTGTTATCGTAGGCACTAGGATTTTATTGCCCTCCACATCCTTTTTTAAAACTCCACTGAACAGTATGGAATTTTCTTCTGCGAGTGTTGGGCTGTGAGACTAAATGAGCAGCCGGGGCTTTCATTCGTGCTTTTGAAGACGGCCGTTTTTTATTTCTGGTACCGTTTTCTCTCTGCGGTGCTCCTGGGGATCTTCCCTTAGGTGGGTCGACCTGGATCCCTCTGCACCGCCATCGAGGTGGATCTCGGAGGCATGGCTGTCACGCTCTTTCTTGTCCTTAAGGCGGCGTTGTCCAACCTCTTCATCCTGTGGCATGCATAAACTATTGCTAAAATTCTGCAGCGCACCAAAAAACATTTTTTTCCTATCTGACAGAAACGTTGCTGTATTTTTGACTCATCCACACTGGACAGCTACCGTTGCTCTGGCTGCTGTCATTTTTTTTTTTAGTTGACAGTCTAAGGGAGAAGAGGTCAGTGCCCTCGACTCAATAGTCACTTACTGCATGTTGCAAACATTCTCGGGGTGCAAACATTCTCGGAGTGCACCGGATGATGACCACTGCTCCCAGCTGTCAGGCCAGGGTGGGTGGCCACCTGGCCACCTGGACCTTCACAGAAATTTCAGGACTGAACCAGAGAACAGAGACAGGTGTGGTAAGCAAAGGAAGAAGAATGAAAAGAAAAACCTTGTTAACCATTCTTCAAAAGAAAAAGAATGATGCACAGGGTTTTTTGTAGTTCAAGAATTTTTTTTTTTTGCTCCATTTATGGTAGAATCATTATCTTCTCTTTATACACTTTTCTCTCTTTTATGTTATCGAGATGGAAAATTTCTGCGCATTCTTTGGGTCTCATAGTGAAGGTCATTTACTCACAGATACTTTTCCAGGCTCCAGATCACGGCTAGAATCCCTCCTTGTATTTTGCCAATCACAAAATTATTGATAGTTACTTATTGTTATCGTTATGAATATTGCAATCTGCTTTTATTTTGTCAATATAGTTGAAACCACTAGGCTCTATCTTCAGAAAATATTTACGTAGAAAGCCTGCCCCACCTGACCTCTTTCCCCCTTTTCTCCCCTGGGGGTCTGGGGGTGGGGCTGGGGGTGGAGGTGGGGAAAGTTCCCCCACATAGAGAAAAATATTTTGAAAAGATTTTTAACTATTTCCTCAAAAATCTGAAATAAAAATTTTACTTACTCAGTCATATCACTTTCCTACTTTGTGCTGAATAGGTAATTTAGGGTTTTTACTTTTGATGTTAGCATTTTCCCTTTTTTGACCCATTTCTCTCAGTAGTGGTGGACTATCTTTTGGGTCTGTAGAAATAACTATATATGAACGTTCCTTTACATGTGGTTGTGTTTCTTTCTTTCCATATAGCTAAGAAATTCTAGTTACATAAACATACAACTCAATGTTCTAAAAAAGTACATTTTATCTTATAAAATGGTAGCTGTGTATATCCGAACAGGTAACATGCCAAGACCTGTATTATTGAGGAATCAGACCCTCCCACTGTGCCAGCCTGCCAATCACTGTCTTTCTTAGGGAACGTTGTCACCTTTAATGCATCCTGCATCTCACATAGGGTTGAGCACAGGCCTGTATGTCACATCAGGTGACAGTTTCTTTGTGCCCCTCATCATTTCCCTCCATGAGCCCCCAAATCGCTGGCCAACGATTTGGGGGGGCTGGCCAACGATTGGGCTGGCCAAAAAGTTCATTTGTTTTTTTCTGTACGATGGCTCTGGTAGTGCTTAGTTGTCTTTAACATCATTTGAAACAATTTTGTTAGGTTGTATTGTGACAGCTGTCATAGTAGTGTGCATTTAAAAAATTATCAAAAATGTAAAAGACAGTAAACTGTACTTGAACAACAATTTAAAAAAGAAAAAAAGTGTGCAAATATTTAGAAAATCTGCTATTTTTAAATATTCTAAATACCAATTTAGTGATAAAAAGTTTAAAAATGATGAATTTTTGCGTAGTCATTTTAATAAGATGGAAGAAAATATGCAACGTTTTCGGCCTATTATGCTTTACTATTTCAAGAAAGGTAAAAATGCAACTGAAACACAAAAAAAGATTTGTACAATGTATGGAGAAGGTGCTGTAACTCATAGAATGTGTCAAAAGTGGTTTGGGAAATTTCATGCTGGAGATTTCTCACTGGACGGTACTCCACGGTCTGGCAGACCAGTTGAGGTTGAGGCCGATCAGACCGAGGCGGTAACTGAGAACGATCAATGTTATACCGTGTGGGAGGTAGCCGACATACTCAAAATATCCTAATCAATGAAGTTACCCGATAAAATGAAAAATATGTCTTTTATTTTATGGGAAAAAAAAACGAAACGGACTTTTTGGCCAACCGGGTATTTACCTCGGAGCCCGGAAGTGATGGTGAATTAAGCTGGTACATCACTAGGTCCCCTGGAGCCCCACCTAGGGTGTCCCTGGAACAAGGTCTGGGACCTGGGGTTTGCTTTTCAGTTTTGACCAGTGTAGATCTTTCCATTATGGGACAAAGACCTGCGTCTTTCTTTACAGACATATACAGCTACGTTAAAAATAGGTATCCGTGTATTTGTGTGACTTTCTGTAAACAGTATCAGGACAGAAATGCCAGTATGAGGTTATTAAAACCTAAGTCCTAGCTACGGCAACATGAAGCATTGCTGAAATTATTTACATTTCTAGTTTGGGAAGGAAACAGTTAACGGTGGGTCTGTCACTCTTTCTCCCTCTGTTTTTGACCCTGACCGATCTCCTTCTACCTACTGAGTGATGGATTTACTGGATAGAAGATCGATGAGGATCCTGCTGTGCTCGCTCTGTACTGATTACTGAACCTGCAGGGTGTATCTCTGAAAGATTTTAAATTGTAAATAATGCTTCCCTCTTTGGATCTTTGGGCTTCGGCCGCACTGAGGAATCATGGGTTGGAACACCACTACAGAGGGCGATACGGGACTCTCGCCAAGTTTTCAGTCGGAGGGACCCTACAACCCAGGGAACTCATCCTTCTGGAGGGTAAAACACAGCCTGCCAAGGGGGCACCCGAGAAGCTGTGTCTGATGCACTCGGTGTCCTGGTCCTTTTCTAGCTGATTCTGCGGCTCCTTTCGGTGTCCTTTGTATTTCACGTGAGGCTGTTTGCTGATTTGGGCCCCTGTGATCGTGCCATTTGCACAGCGTTTC
>PVKM010042436.1:0-12813 GCA_004027735.1 Carollia perspicillata | reverse complement strand
GACTGGTAGGTGGGGTGGAGTTGGGTGGCTGAGTGGAGAGGGGTCCAGGCACAGGAAGTGGTGACATGGGGTGTGCAAGGCACCCCAAGTGTGCAAGATGGCAGCGGGTGGACCCTGGGTGCGCAGGCAGTGGCTGGCAGAACCCGGGTACAGGGTGGCAAATGGCAGAACCTGCGAGGTCGTGATTGTGAAGTGGGGCACCACATACAAGGTGGCTGGCTGACTGGGCGATGATCCCACATTTGCACATAGATAACTGGGGAGTGAGACAGATTGTGTAACCCAGGGTCCCAGCATGGGGAAATAAAAATTCAAAACACCAATTAAAAACACCTGTGGGGGTTGAGGTGCAGGGAGTGACTCCCAGCCTTACAGGAGAGTTCATTGGAGAGACCCACAGGGTCCCAGAATGCACACAAGCCCACCTACACGGGAATCAGCAGCAGAAAGGCCCAGTTTGCTTGGGGGAAGTGGTGGAAGGGACTGAGGTCCAGCAGAGAGAAGAGCAAACACCGTTGTTCCTTCTCGACCCATCCCCACATACAGCGTCACAATCCAGCGACTGGGTTGCCCTGCTCTGGTGAACACCTAAGGCCCCACCCCTTACTACATAACAGGCATGACAAGACAAAAAAAATGGCCAAAACAGAAGAACAGATCAAAGCTCCAGAAATAATACAACTAAGCAACCAAGAGATAGCCAACCTATCAGATGCACAGTTCAAAGCACTGGTGATCAGGATACTCACAGAACTGGTTGATTTTGTTTGCAAATTAGATAAAAAAATGAAGTGTAAGCTAAGTGAAATGAAGGAAAATGCACAGGGAACCAATAGTGATGGGAAGAAAACTGGGACTCAAATCAATGGAGTGGACCAGAAGGAAGAAAGAAACAACCAAACAGAAAACAATGAAGAAACAAGGTTTAGGACATCTTTAAATGTTCCAACATCTGAATTATAGGGGTACCAAAAGGGGAAGAGGAAGAGCAACAAGTGGAAAACTTATTTGAACAAACAATGAAGGAGAACTTCCCCAATCTGGCAAAGGAAATAGACTTCCAGGAAGTCCAGGAAGCTCAGAGCGTCCCAAAGAAGTTGGACCCAAGGAGGAACACACCAAGGCACATCATAATTGCATTAGCCAAAATAAAAATGAAGGAGAGAATCCTAGAAGCAGCAAGAGATAAGGAGACAGTTACCTACAAAGGAGTGCCCATAAGACTGTCAGCTGATTTCTCAAAAGAGACCTTACAGGCAAGAAGGGGCTGGAAAGAAGTATTCCAAGTCATGAAAGGCAAGGACCTATATCCAAGATTGCTCTATCCAGCAAAGCTTTCATTTAGAATGGAAGGACAGATAAAGTGCTTCTCAGATAAGGTCAAGTTAAAGGAGTTCATCATCACCAAGCCCTTATTATATGAAATGTTAAAGGGACTTATCTAAGAAAAAGAAGATAAAAGGCATGTATGGTAAAGTGACAGCAAACTCACAATTATTAACGTCCACACCTAAAACAAAAACAAACTAAGCAAACAACTAGAACAGGAACAGAACCACAGAAATGGAGATCACATGGAGGGTTATCAACAGGGGAGTGGGAGGAGAAGAGAGGGGGAAAAGGTACAGAGAATAAGTAGCATAGATGGTAGGTAGAAAATAGACAGAGGGAGGGCAAGAATAGTATGGGAAATGTAAAAGCTAAAGAACTTATGACACATGGACATGAACTAGAGGGGGGAATGTGGGTGGGAGAGGGTTTGCAGGGTGGAGGGGAATGCAGAGGGGAAATGGGACAACTGTAATAGCATAATCAATAAAATATATATATTTTAAAAAAGGATCCATGGTAAGATTGAGGGTGGGGCAGGGTAAAGTAGTAGCAGGAAAATGGAGAAAACTGTACTGGAACAACAATAAAAAGTAAGTAAATTAGGGTTCTGATCAATATGGAGGCATAGATAGAAACACTTTGCTTCTTCACACAATGAAAAGAATGATAACAAGCAATTTAAAAACAAAAAACAAAAAAAAATTAAATAAAAACAAAAAACAAGAACTGCCAGAAAAACAAACAGCATGTAAGTTAGACAACCACAAAGTTAAAGAAATATTCATCTAGACTGGTACATCTGGCAGAGATGGGCAGTTGGGGCAGAGAGGACTGGTGGCATAGCTGCAGACCACGTGGGCCAGGTGAGGGCTGGCTGACCTGGCAGTCCCATATTCATGCACCAATTATCTGGAAAAACAATGGTGGAGCAAGACAGACCGCAAAACCCAGGGTTTCAGCTCAGGAAACTAAAGCCTCAACACCTCTGGCTATAAAAATCTGTGGGGGTTGCAGCAGCAGGAGAAACTCCTAGTCTCACATGACAGTCTGTTGGAGAGACCCACAGAGCTCTAGAGTATATACAAAACCCACCCACCTGGGAGTCAGCACCAGAAGGGCCCAAGTTGCTTGTGGATAGCAAGGGAAGTGACAGCAAGTGGGGTGAGAGCCAAACAAATTGCATTCCCTCTCTGACTCCTCCTCCACAGATAGCACCACAATGTGGGTTGCCCTGCCCTGGTGAATACCTAAAGCTCTGCCCCTTACTATGTAACAGGTGTGCTGAGACAAAGAAATATGGCCCAAATGAAAGAACAGATCAAAACTCCAGAAAATGAACTAAGCAATAAAGAGATAGCCAACCTATCTGATGCAGAGTTCAAAACATTGGTAATTGGATGCTCACAGAAATGATTGAGTTTGGTCACAAAATGAAGAAAGAAATGAAGGCTATACATAGTGAAATAAGGCAAAATATACAGGAAACCAACATTGAGAGGAGGGAAACTGGGACTCAAATCAATGATTTGGAACAAAAGGAAGAAATAAACATCCAACTGGAACAGAATGAAGAAACAAGAATGCAAAAAAATGAGGAGAGGCTTAGGAACTTCTGGGACAACTTTAAAGGTTCACAGAACAGAAAAAAACAAAACAGATCAATATTCATATAAGAAATTGAGAACAGTGTTAGGAAGCTATCTACACTTTGCTTTACCTTTTGTTTATCAAAAGTACAACACCTAGACAATTTCATAAATGACTATCTCAATTTAAATTGTTCTACACTTTATTTTTTCCTTACTGTAATTTCCATTACCATTTATTTCCCTTGTACCCTGCTCCCAGCAGCAATCCCCACACTGTTGTCTATGTCCATGAGTCCTCTTTCCTTTTTGCTCAATTACTCCACCCCTAAGCTCCGCCCACTAGCTGTCATCCTGCTCTCCGTCTAGGAGTCTGTCTTCATTTTCCTTGTTAGTTCATGTTTGTTCATTAGATCCCATACATGAGTGAGATCATATGGTATTTGTCTTTTTCTTACTGGCTTATTTCACTTGGCATAATGTTCTCCAGGTGCACCCATGCTAGTGCAAAGGGTAAAGTTTTCGTCTTTTTTATGGCTGACTAGTATTCCATTGTGTAAATGTCCCATAGTTGTTTTATCCACTCATCTACTGATGGATACTTATGGAAGCATCTACTGATGGGACATTTCAGAACAATGTCCCATCTGAAATTGTTCTATACTTTTAACGACTGTTTAAAACTCTCTATTTGCTTTCTACTGCATTTATAATGCCATTCAAACTCCTTGCTGTGGCTTACATGGCTCTTCATGTGCTAACGTGACCAATGTTCATGATTTGCCCAGGACTGAGGGGTCTCCTGGGACAGAAGACTTTTGGTACTAAAACCAGGAATATCATGACAAACTGGGTCATTTGGTTACCCTGTGCCTTATATTGCCCCCCTGAATTTAGGTCTTATCTGTCATTCCTTTGCCTAACTAGTGACCTGACTTCATGACTCAAGGACACCAAGAACATTCTCACTTCATAGAATTTATATTTGTTGGCCTCCCAGTATGAAAGGCTCTTTACCCAGACATATAAATGATTTGTTCCTCATGCCAAAAACAGAACTAAGAATAGGATGACACGAAAAAGACTTCTACTAATGTCAGATGAAAGACAAAGTTAAGGCATATAAACAAACAAATAAGTCTATTGACCAATTAAAACATAAGAAAGAAAGAAGACACAAATATTGGAAAGTAATAATCAAAACAACATTATTTCCAAGTGGTTTTGCTATGTAATCAAAAGAACCAACAGAAAACAGGTACAAAAATTCAGTTGTGTGAGTGGTTGTTTATAAAATTAAAATACTCAAATCAGGTAGCTTTATTGTATGCCAAATTTGAATCAGACTAAGGGAAGAAAATGTATCATACAGCAAACCATCATCAATAACAAAAATATAGCATTACGTTAATTTAAATTTAACTACTTTGTAATAATCTTAATTTAAATCCACTAAGAGATGTAAATGAAGACATGCATAAATAAAATGAACATAAAGGAAGTTTTCATGCGGTCTCCTCTTGTAAGTATTTTTAATAAAATACTGTATTCTTGCTGTTAACAAAATATTACTTAAATATTTAAAAATATTTGGAGTAAAATATTTGAAATAGTCAATATATCTGGAAAAATAGTAAGGAGAAAAAAGTAACAGTAGTTGAAATGTATTTTTAAATGGTGGTAATTCAACGTTGGTACAGGCACATCGTGCTGACACATTGAGTTAATACAGGAGTCTGGTAGTTCACCAACTGATAAAGCTGTAATGTAAAAACCATGTGAAAAAATGGATTGTTTACAAATAATGTAAGAAAAACTGGCTCAACATAAGGAAAAAATGGCCAGCTCCTTATATTACCTTTTACATCACAATACATTTCAAATGGGTACAATGCTTAAATGTAAAAATTAAAGCAGTTAAAGCATTAAAAAAGAACTCAGATTTTGTTTTTGGTAACAGTTCTTCTTAGCAATTGGCTTTTTGCACTTAGCATAATTTTTAAGGTTCATTCCTATTGCACAGTACTTCATTCTCTTTTATGGCAGAATAATATTCTATTGTATAGATATGCCACATTTTATTTATCTATCCATCAGTTGATGGATGTTTGCATTATTTTCCACATTGGTTATTATGAATAATGCTGCTATGAGTATTCATGTGTAAATTTTGTGTGGACATGTGTTTTCATTTTTCTTGGGCATATACCTATGAGTGGAATTTCTGGATCCTTTTGAGAGATGCCTGAGTGTTTTACAAAGTGACTGTACCATGTTAAATTCCTATCATCAGTAAACAAGGGTAGCAATTTCTCTACATACTGTCAATGTTTATTATTATTATCTGTGTCTTTGATTATAGCCATCCTGGTTGATTGGCTGCTTTCTCTCTTTCATTTTTCTTTTGTTTTTTTTTAAATGAACAGTTTTGGCAAACTATTAAAAGTCAGCTTAGTGCAGTGGTTAAGAATGCAAGATCATCCTGGTTTACTTTGGGATTCTACCACTTGCCAGGATAACCTATGTTATCTCTATATTTCAAAGTCTTTAACTGTACAGGTTGTTACAGCAAAATACCATAGACTGGGAGGCTTAAACAACAGACATTTATTTCTCCCAGTTCTAGAGGCTGGGAAGTTCAAGATCAAGGTGCCAGAAGATTTGTTTCCTGATGAGGGCCTTCGTCCTGGCTTGCAGGCAGCCGCCATCTCACTGTGTACTTACATAGCATCTTCTTTGTGCTCGCTAGAGGAAGAGATAGAGCTCTGGTCTCTTTTCCACTTCTTATAAGGATGCTAACCCCATTATGGGGGCTCTGCCTTCATGAACTCACATAAACCTAACTGTTGAGGACTCAACTCTGGACTGCAGCTAACCAGCTGTATAGGCTGCAGCTATACTCTGAAGAGGGTGGGAGTGGGGAAAACAGTTCATACTTCCAGACGTGGGAGGTGATGAGAAACTTTCATGACAGCTTCCCAGGGGAGAGAGGGGAGGAAGTAGGAGATGACCTCCTTGTAGCTCCTCACAAACCTCCTATATTCTTGTGCTTCGGCAGGATCCCAGGGGAGCTAAGGTAAGGTGTGCTTCAAGCCTTGGCCTTCATGTCTGTGTGGATGTGTACCAAGTCATCCATGTACCCCACCAAGTACAGGTAAAACAATATTTACCAGAGCCTTAATTGTGCATCTTCTTTGAGAAGCATTATATAACTGAAATTTCTCTTCAGTGGTTTCCTCTGGAGAATATATCATGAACAGAAACATAAAAGATTTTATTTTCTTTATACACTATTAAGTACTATTGTGTGTGTATACCTATGTGTGTGAGATTGTTTTACAACATACACAGATTTTACTATAATTCATAAAAGCCTTTAAAAATTTTTAGATTGTTCATTAAATTTATGTTTTCATAGCAAGCACAGTACTGTGAGGTAAGAAGAAAAATCGATTGAGATGTTTCTCAGAATAATGATTGCTACTGACCTCATAACGGGGCACATAAACTTAAGTGCCTTTTAGGAAAGCAAAGTCGAGAAAAGGTGAATTGGTAATTAAACTCATTTTTTTCCAATCTGTCAAATAATACACAATTAAAATAAGGGTTTCTGATCAGGGCTGTTTCTAAATTGTGAAGCACTAAGCCACATAGCTTCGAAACAATCAAGATGTCACATATCTAGCCAAATATCTATGTAATAAATTTAAATAATATTTTAGGACAAAAATCACACAATATTGCTTTAGAAAAATCTATGAGAGTTTTAGTTAAACTGCATTTTCAAACATGCTTCAGATTTGATTGATATGCAAAGGTAACATTCAAAACATTTCACACTGACTAAACATCAACCAATCAAAACAGATGCTCGGCATCCCAGCTGCTCCAGTAAGATACAGGTGCCTTTGGATTAATTAACATCAGCTGTTTTCACATCTCAGCGTCTTCAAACAAACTTCAGTGACAAAGTCTATGTCTACTCAGTACAAAAACAAGACAAAAATGTAGAATCCCCTCCTCTCATAATTCTATTGAATAACTGATCTTTTGACAAACTTGACCACGCCAAGTAAATAATTTTCAGTTCTGGAAGTTAGGGTTGCTACAGGTTGAGCTCAGAGTCTTTTTCTCCTTTCATGAACCAAAGTCACTCTTCTTATCAGAATGATAAGACTTTGGCAAGGGAGGAGGCATGCGAGTACCTTAGGAAAAACATCATCTGTTCTCAAATCAATAAAACCGCCCACATCAGAAACCCTTAACCCGGGACTCTGGAAATTTGTGTCTCCGAAGCCTTAACGTGTGACCTGTTTGCACAGCACTGTTGGCTCCACCAACAGATTCTTTGGGACTGCAGAGTGTTCCGAGGGCAGAAAGTCACAGCAGGGAAGGGTTCCTGTCTGTATGCATTGCCACGATGGCTTTTGGGTAAAACAAACAAACAAACAAACAAACAAACAAACAATGACAGCTACAGTTCCTTCTGTTGAGTCACATGGACTACCAGAAAGCAAAAGTTTCCTTTCCTTTATTTTGACATAGAAAATATGTAAAAGTTAACTCTGAGGCAAATAGATTATATCATGATTTGGAAAAGTCAAAATTGTGAGCTGAGAGGGAGGAAAGCTAAAATAAAAGTGAAAGATGGTGGGATGGTTAATTTTACATGTCAACTTCACTGGGCTAAGGGATGACCAGACAGCTAGTAAAACATTTTCGTCTGTGTCTGTGAAGATGCTCCTGGAGGAGACCAGCATGTGAATCGGGGGACAGGGTAAAGAAGATTCACCCTCTCCAATGCCGGTGAGCATCATTCAGTCTCTTAAGGCGTGAATAGAATGAAAAGGCAAAAGACAAGGGAATTTGCTCTCTCTGCTTGTGCTGGAATATCCCTCTTCTCCTGCCCTTGGACATCAGATCTCTTGGTTCTTGTGTCTTTGGGCTCTGGAACTTACATCAGCTGCCCCCAGTTCTTAGACTTTTAGCCCAGAACGGGGGAGTTACACCATCAGTTCTCTGGGTTCCCCAACTTGCTAAACACAGATTGTGGGACTTGCTGGCCTCCCTAACCACATAAGCCAATTTCTATCATCTGTCTATCTAGCTTTCTTTCTGCCTCTCTATATGTATCCTGTTGGTTTTGTTTCTCTGGAGCCCCTAATACAGAAAGTTAGCAAAATAATATTTGGTTTCTTTCTTCTTTCTGAATTGGAGATAATATTAACATGACTTACATTTATACAGTTAAGGAAAGTTTTCTTTTTATGTTGGAGGAAGGTATCAGAAATGTTTTTTTTTTTTCCTGAGAAAGGAGGAGAAACAACCTCCTGTGACTTCATGTGGATTTTTCTCAGTAGATCTCTATTTCCTTATATTGTTTTTTTCTCTCAAAAATAGGATTTAAAAATTTTTTCCTTTTTAGTGGGAAAAGTAGTCATATTTTCAGGTCTTGCTAAGCTAGGGTTGTTCTCCTGACTCAGGCAGACTTCGCGCAGGCGGAAGTTCATCTCTGAAGTCCACTGGCCTTCCTTCCCCCACGTCGCCCTCTGGAGTCTTGCTGCCCAGGATCTCCTATAATGTGTCCCGACATGTATCAGCCTCTGGCGATCACCAAGTTCTCTGCCATTTCTTGGAGTTCATGCTGTTTCTACTAATCATGTTTAAATACTATTTCATTCTGTGTGCAGGGCAAGAGTTCTTTAAGATAAAATACTTAAATTATTCAAATCCTTAATAATCAAATTCTAGGTACCTTTCAGGGATCATGCTCCATATCATACTTTTATAGCCTGATGATTTCAGTTAAATTTATATAATTTTAATGCCATAATACGTTTCAAAACATAACTCCTTGATGGCTGCATTATATTTTATCCTATGGAATTGCTCCAAAGTATGTAACTATTTCTCTTTTGCTGGATATTTGGATTACTAAAAGTTTTCTTTATAATTAACAATGTTATGATAAATGTAACTTGAAAAATCTTTATACTTTTTTCTTGAGATAAATTATTAGGTATGGAATTATTGTGTAAAGTAAGAACACTAAAGAATATATTGTTACCTTTACTGCCTCCATGTAAGTGAGCAAAATTGAGAATGAGACTATACCATATTATGATCCAATACTAAGTCAAACTTCACCTAAGTTCTCACTGTAACAATCTTTGTCCCAAAGAGCTTTTCCAGAGGAGAAAAAAATGGACTAAATTTCTAAAATGTTGTCTGGCAGTATACTAGGATCCAAACATACTTTGGTACACAGTCGGCACGGAATGTCTCACCAGGATCACAAGTTAAAATGTCCAAAAGGAAGCCCGCAGTCATAAAATAAATTTCACAACTTTGAAGGCCCGGCGTTGTGAACTCTATGCATAGATACACTCAACAAATTTTTAAAAACAAGTCGCAATGGTAACTGTCTATGGGGTTAAACTTCCCTTGTCTTTTATTTTTCTGCATGTACTGTTTGAAAAGCAGCTGAAGAGAAACACCCAATGCTTTGGCTCCAGCTGGCCTAAAACAGGAAGTAAGTAAATTAACCCTAGAATTTCAGGTCTTTCTGAGAAACTGACTGGGATACTCAAGATCCTATTAATGATTAGGAACAAGTAGTTGTAGTTAGTTTCTCCAGTCTCTCACAATTCTTACAGAGAGATGCAGAAGCTGATGTCTGGCCAGGATGCAAGGACTATACTTAGAAAGGTGAAATAGAAACGATACAAGTTTAAATAGAAAAACTGGAATTTATTTCTTAAATTTTCTTTAATGCATGTCCTGTTGACAGTTGACTTTGAGGTTATATGGAGAAAAAGAGAGCTATTTTCATACTACTTTTTAGTTTGCAATAAATGTTCACAGAAGAAGTGTAAGATTCTGAAACACTTTGATGATGTATCAAAGGCTTTAGGCTCCGTTTTAATCTAGAATATACAATACCTCCTGGATCGATGTCAGAGTGAGTTTCTGACTATACATTCCAGAAGAATGGTATATTGAAAAATTGAAAAGAAAATTGTTAAAATGGCTATGAATATACAAAAATGATTTGTGTTATACATTGGATACCTTTTCTTGGTGGTTAAAACCTGGATTTGATCCAGTTGAACTGCTGCGCTGAAAGAAATTAAAAGGCTCTAGTTCTTTCCAAAAAAATACAAATCTTGTATTCCTGTAGTCTAAACTATTTTTACTGTCAGAGGTCATATTTATCTTTACGAAAAAAATATGTTTAGGTTTTGTTTAACTTTATTCAAGGAGATTTTAGAATTATATCTTTAAACAGATTATTCTTTGGATTAAAAGAGAGGCATATTTTTATCTATTACACATAGGTCTATTTTTTGTGTGTGCATGTATATGTGTGTGTGTGCATGTATTTTGTCATACTGACTTATTTATAAGAACCAGTAAAATTGTTCAGGGAATAAAATAGAATGAGATTTATGGGCAAAATAACAGATTAATAAGTAGAAATCAATTAATTCAGGTCATTGTCAGCCTAGTTCTTTCATTGAAAATATCGAATGAACATCTCATATGTTAAGGACAGAATTTTCACACAGAGAATAGTTAAATTAGATTGAAATTTCTTTCAATTCTAAAATTTCATGACATTAGTCCTTTTTATAAAACTGTCTCTTTATGTTTGTTCGAATTTGTCTTCAAACTTTGACTCCATTCTCAAAATACCACAATTTTTATCTGATATTAAGAAATTTCAGTGTGTATTAATATTTTTAAAGTTTTCAACAGTTAGTTTATAAAATTTTCAAGAAGACTATAGGAAATAGTCACATTACAAGATGATTATTAGAAAAGTTTGTTAGAGCTTTCTAGATATTGAAACATTTTCCAAAGATTTTCACTATCTGATTATGATTGCTGGCTAAATTATATCTGCCACAAAAAGTATTGAAAAGTGATATTTGTTACAACAAAATAGTATAACATTAGTAAAGTGAATCCAATCAATAAAACTCAGCATATAGTAATAGGGAAATTTATTTGTTTTTTTATTCTGGAATGGTTGGCATTTGAAGAGAAACAAGTTAAATGGAGAAAGAGGATAAAATAGAATTCTTTTATTGAAACTCTGAAAGGGAATCCTAAGAGTACAAACAGAAGTTTTGGAATTTAGTGGTTATATGTAAAAGAGTAAATTTTATTTTATTATTATAGTCTGATTAGAGGAACTAAGGTTTACAGGGCTAATAGAAATACATGCACATTAAATGTGGTGTTAAGGTGGTAAGGGATGTGGGACCTGGACTAATATCCTACCTACTTGCCTTAGGAACCAAGCACTCACAGAAAAACTCACTGGATGGATGTAAGGAATTTGGGGGAAAATTGTAGACTTTTGGTATTGGAACTAAGACTCAAGCAAAGGGACAGGTGGCTACTTTAGAGCTGGAGGGAGAAGGGTGGAAATAGGGTGTTAGATGGGAAGACAAGAGCCTTAACAAAGATTGATATCCCCCCTTCTGCACAAGAAAACCTGAAACATATATGATTATATTACTAGTGATTATCAATGGGAAATGTCTTCCTTCAAATTGTGTTCCATGCAGAATATATTCCAAGTTCTTTAGGTTCCACTGTGGCTGTTAATAAAGAACTGTGACTGATGAGAATCCTTCCCAACTGCAGCAAACTCAAAGAAGGGGCGTGCAAGGCTGAAAAAGTAGATGAGCAGAAGGAAGGGCTGGGAAGAATAGGGCTGGGTCAAATGACATGAGCAACAAAGAAAGAGGAAAGAGTGGCTGTGGCTGAATGAGGCAAAACCCAGCTGCTGAGCAAGGCCAGCAAGTGTGGGACCCCCATGGCATAAGCGGAGGAAACCTTTGTCATTAATAACAGCAGTACTACAGAAATTGTCAGTCAGGTCCCACACTGGCATAAGGTTAAGCCACTGTAATAAATTTATCATCTATCTATCTATCTATCTATCTATCTATCTATCTATCTATCTATCTATCATCTATCTATCATCTATCATCATCTATCTTTCAGTGGTTCTGCTTCTGAATGATACACCTTCCTAGCATAATTTCCTTTTGCCTTAGCAAACTACTCCTAGGTCTCCTACAACACTAGGTGCTCTGTCTATCCATGGTTCAAATAGACTTGGCGCCCACATGTTTTCCTGTTCTTTGTCCCATTGTCTAAGCGTCAGCTCAGTTGCCACTTCCATGGAGCCTGTCTTAAGCTCCTTCAGTTCAATCTGTTTTATTTGAGATCGATTCCTGCTGGCAAAATATAAACATCCAATAACTGTTTACATAAATTTTAATGAATTGTTTTTTATTTTCTTAGTTAGACCTAAATTTAAAATATTTAAATAAAAAAAATTATGTATTTCTTTATTTTTATTTTATTTTTTAAAGATTTTATTTATTTATCTTTAGAGGGGAAGGGAAGGAGAGAGGGAGAGAAACATCAATGTATGGTTGCCTCTTGTGCGTCCCCTGCTGGGAACCGGCCTGCAACCTAGGCACGTGCCCTGACTGGGAATCGAACAGCGATTATTTGGTTCAAAGGCCCACGCTCAATCCACTGAGCCATGCCAGCCAGGGCTAAATTAAAAATATTTAATGCAATGCAGATATGCAAACAAAATCAATCTTCTTGTATTTTTCTCTGTTCTTTTAAAATATATGTTTAATTAGTATTTG
The DNA here is from genome assembly GCA_004027735.1 of Carollia perspicillata. Lineage (NCBI taxonomy): Eukaryota > Metazoa > Chordata > Mammalia > Chiroptera > Phyllostomidae > Carollia > Carollia perspicillata. The sequence goes on along the minus strand of PVKM010042436.1, from coordinate 215 downwards.
TGAAGCTGAAAATATTATAATAAATAGATCTTTTATTCATCTACACAATTACTAGTTACTAGTAGCCTGCTATCTTTGCAAGTTCTGAGAATACAGCACTGAAGTCTTTGTGTTCATGAAATATGTTCTAGAGGAATACCAGGAGAGCTAGTGATATCTTTAAATACCAGTTTGTTAAAAAATGTGGATTTTTCTGAAAATAAAACTTCTTCCTT
>PVKM010042435.1:0-12812 GCA_004027735.1 Carollia perspicillata | reverse complement strand
CAACACAATTTACCATAGCCAAGTGCTGGAAGCACCTAGGTGCCCATCAGTAAATGAATTGATCAAAATCTATGGTACATTTACAAAATTGAATTCTATGCAGCAGAAAGAAAGAAGGAGCTCCTACCCTTTGCCACAGCATGGATGGAACTGGAAAGCATTATGCTAAGTGAAATAAGCCAGTCAGTGAAAGATAAATACCATATGATCTCACCTTTAACAGGAACCTAAACAACCAAATAAGCAAGCAAAATATAACCAAAGACACTGAAATAGAAAACAGGCCAACAGTGTGCAGAGGGGAGAGGGAGGGAATTTCATGGAAAAAGGGTGAAGAGTTTGCATGAACAAGTATAAAGGACACATGAACAAAACTAAGGGGGGTGGACTGGGATGGGAGTATAAGATAGAAAACTGTACTTGCACAACAATTAAAATAAAATTAAAAAAACCCATTCGAATAATGCTATTAAACAGTGAATGAAAATGAAGAAAACTAAACATAAAGAAGAAAACAAAAAAATACTGGTAAAGGTACAAAAATAATGAAAAATATAATATTAATAAACTTCATTTGTCCTTGACTCTTATTAATAGTTTCTATGTCCCTAGTTTTCATGGTGGTTTTGTTTGCTGTAAGCGCCTTGTAGCTTTCCTGTAGTTTTTGGTAATTATCAGTGAGCTCTTTGAGCTTCCTTATAACCATTGTTTTGTTTCTATATCTGATAGCTGACTTGCCTCTATTCAATTTACTACTCTTTGTGAGGAGTCCTCCTTTCCTTTTGATCAGGAGTTCTCTCTTTGTCTTCCCATTATTCATGAGACACTTCTTTGCTTCTGCTTCTTAAATCAGTCTGTTTTGTCTCCCTGAGTTTGTGGTTTGTACGTCTATGTTAGGAGACATGTGAGATTCAGTGGTGTAATCTCCTTGTCTCCTAAACTTGATATTGTAGGGATGCCATTTATGCCATTTATGCTGGTTCTCTGGATGTAATTGGGTTTTTATTGTGGTTGGGTCATTCTTTGGTATGTTCTTCCTCCCGCTGGTTGACTGAAGTTCACTCTGCCTAACATGTCTTGTATGCTTTTTTGCAGGTGCTTTGAAAACAAAACCACAAAGTTCAGGAAACAAGCTCACAATCCCCAAAACATCTTGCCCCAGCTCCCACAATTCCACTATGAGTAGCAAATGAACTAGTATTAATAAGGTGTAAAGAGATTAAGACTATTATAACAAAAGTGAGAAATAAACTGTAGTATAAAATCTAGTGGCTTAATGTGCACAAATGTGATGGACAAGAAATGAATGTTAAAAAGCTATGCTGTTAAAAAGTATCATGAATCATGAAGAAGACTGTGGTGGATTTTGTCTTGGTAGACTCCTGTACTTACCATTGCTTTTTTTTTTCTTTCTGAATTTGTCTCTGGTGTTGTCAGATGTTGTACCCATCTGACATTAGGCAGCCTGCTCCAAGACGGCCAGTAATCTGCTGTCTATGACAGTCTCCTTCAGTTGTTAATCTAGTCATTCTGCAGTAAGCAGTCAGGCTTAAGCACCACAGAGGTGGGGCCAAGTCTCTCCTGGGATCCAGACTGTTGTTTCCCCTCAGACTGCTTCCTGTCAGGGCAGTGGTCTACCTGAGCAGGACAGCTACTGCTGTATTGGTAATGAGTCAACACCAGGATACCAGCAGCTACTCTCTCATATCTCTTCCCAAAATGTCCATCCCAACCCCTCCTGTTATCTCTAGCCTACTTTGCCCTCACATTTTCTGGAGCCTAGGGTAAGTGGCTGCAAATGAAAATTTGTACATTGGCCCTTTAAATGGCCCTTTGCATCTCTAGCCATCCATCTCTGTCAAAGAGCAACCCTGTCACTTTTCAATGTTGGTTGTTATCTGTGTACTTTTTTGGCTCTGGTGCTCTTGGCTGTGGATCCCAGGTAGGGTTTATATCCCACAATTTTCAGGGAAATCCACAGTTGCTTAATTATCCCCCAGGCACTGTCACCTGTGTGTGCCCAGCCAGCCCTCTCAAATCTTCATTGTACTCCTTGCCAGTTAGTGCCTAAGCCGATTCTTCTGTCTGAGGTTATAAATCATCTCTCTCATTATTGTTCAGTTATTTTCCTGGTGACATCTCCACAATTTAGTTGTAATTCCTGATTGGTCCTAGGAGAATGTTAGTTGGCTTTGTTTCACTCCTCCACCATCTTGTCTCTCCCAAACTATCAGATATAATCTCATTTATTTACTTTTATGTTCTGTCTTGTCCATTTAAAATGAATCTGAATGCACAAAAACTACATACTTTTTGAATTAGTAACTCATTAAAAGATTTTAACCAAATATATGGGGCTATATAATAAATATTCAGTTTAGTATATGGATCAATGAATGTATAAATGAATAAGCAAGATCTGATATTTCCATATGATTAAATATATTGCTTTCATATCACTCCACATTCAACTGGATGACTGCTATTAAGAAAATTTGAAATGGAAGATAGAAAATAGTTGGAAGTGTCCATTGATGGATGAATGTATAAACAAAATGCAGTATATACATACAATGGACTACTGTTATGTCTTCAAAGGAAAGGAATTCTGACATGGTTGAACCTTGAGGACATTATGCTGAGATAAATAAGCCAGTCACAAAGAGAAATATACTATATGATTCTACTTATGGGGAGTACCTAGAGTAGTCAGATTCATACAGACAGAAAGTAGAATGGTGCTCTTCAGGGGCTAGGAATTAGAAGGATGGGGAGCTGTTGTTTAGTGGGTAAAAAATTTCAGATTTAAGTTGAAAATTGTTCTGGAGATGGATAGGAGTGATGGTTGCAAAAATTTGAATATATATATTTAATGCCACTGAACTATACACTTAAAATTATTAAGATTTTATATGCTTATTTTATGTGTATTTTGTCACAACTTGATAATAATAATCTCTTTCATAAGCTTGTGAAATCTTTGTATTGTTAACATGGTTAAAGTTACAACATTCTTATTTAACCAGGTATTATATGCAATTGTCTTGGGAAACACACTGATTTGTTAGAATGTTAGTGTCTACCATTTGCCTCCTTGAAAATACTTCACAAGGCTTTCCTTGTCCTCGTAGTTCTTGGAAACTTTCTTGACTACAAGAATGATAATGAAAACTCCAGAAAAAATATATTTTCCTATTACCTTTTATTGCTTGGAAGACACAATTTTTCTGGATTAATTAAGACAAATTAAAGTCTTTTTTGTCTCCTCTTCTGAATATAATTTTTCCAGAGTCCTAATTGGATTTAATGTTGAGGTACCACTGTTTTTGCTGTCTATGCACTTTGTAATTTTATTTTCTATTGTCTAAATAATTTAGGCAGATTCTTATGTGGGCATTGATTTCTTCTTGGTCTATTCGGGGAGAATTAATGCTGTTTAAGTTATGGGAGCTACATCAATCAGCATAAGAACAGGCTTCGTGGGGCTCACACACACCATGTGCCATTACACTGCCTATGACATGCTCCTGGTGTAGCCCGCATGCACCCACAAAAGCATTGTAAGAATAAACAGCCAAATTCCCTGTGCATTTTGACCTCTGAACTTTAGGCACACTTTCGAATTACATATGGTGCTGTCCGGCTTCCTATAGTTGGGATTGTACACCTGTGAAACAGTTAGAAGTGTGATTTCCTCCCATACCAGCTTTCTAGATCTTTTGTCGCTTCACCTTCTTTCCATCTGTTCACCTCTGACTTTGGTGAGCTGCTTTCCCTGACCTTGCTGCTGGCCTTGTCCCAACATGTCCTATGCAGAAATCATGTTTTTTTTTCCTGCTGTCACTTCTTTTTAGGTATTTGTCATGGATGGGTCCCCGATATTACATAGCAGGGACATCTGGCACACAGCTGTAAGGCAAGGATCCACCTCACCAACTCTCTCCTTGGTGTCTCATTACTGTTTGTATCATTCTTCCCTCTTCTACCTAGGATGCTGCTGTTGACTCAGTTATAGAATGTGCAGCAGTTTAGAAAAAGGTTGGGCTATGAGGACAGCTTGACTCTTTCAGTCTCAGGCCTTCTGATTTGACCTTCCTCATGAATGCTTAAGATGGACCACACCATGGCAATTTTTACCATATACCCTATCTGTAGTTATTCATGTACACACTTCCCAGCATTGAACAGGTTATTGAGAGTTTCACAAATAGCAAACTAACTTGAAAATTGTTCTTCCTAATGCAAAAATGATTCAAAGGACTTACTCCATTCTCTCACAATTCTATACATTTCCAGAAGAAAATCTGAGTCAGTAGCACAGTAGCTGCCACAGTTCTCTTTCACATTTGCTAATATTCTTTTGCTCCCCTCTCCACTGAAGGCTTTCATTGCTTCACAGGACCACATTTCCCTTTGCATCTATTTTCAGAAACAACTGGAAAAAAATTTCCTTCCAGATCCTACCCCTGCCAGCTAGAGAGATAATACTGTAGAAGTTTGCTAATTTCTCAGTTGGTTGTTCTTTCCTAGGAATTATGCATCTCAGGTCTTCTGTCTCAGTGACAGAACAAAAGAAGAAATTTTCAGCCTGTGACTCTCACTCTTTCCCTTCTCAAAAGAGATACTTCTGTTAGCACCTGATCAGCACAATTAAGTAACTACAACTGTCTGGTTGGTTGTCTGGCTTTGGAATCACCGAGGCCATTGCCTGGACTCTGCAGAGCATATGCCTATTTCCTCAACCTTGCACTATTTTGCTTTTTGTTGATTAAATTTGGGAAGAGTCATAATTATTGTGGCATAAATGTGTTCAACTGTGGAAATCCTGTCCTTAGAAAAATCTGGCATAGCCTTCTGTAGTCAATCAAGGGCTTCAAAGAAAGCAACTAGGGGCATTTAGAGTGACAACAGTTGCCTGACAAATTGCCATTTCAAGTCTCTTTGAACTAGAAGAGTGAACTTAATAGCTTTCAGCCATTGATTGTTATTCTTTAAACAGATATTTTCTTCTTGCCTTTTGGGTCATATGCTGGGTCCTGCTTCTTCCTCCTTGAAGACTGTTCTTTTGCCTCTAGTTTGGGGTAAAATTGAGATATTTCATTGAAATGGCAGCAACTAAACTGTGGCCATAAACAGTTTAGTGGCTGCCACTTCAATTTTTATTTTGATTGGCCAAGTCAATCATGTGCTAGAAGGATGCCAAGGAAGTCATCACTATCAGTGGGGACTGCTGGCAGCAGCCACATTGGAACCAAACACACTTCTGTTAAAGAGACAACATTTAAATAACATTACATACAGAGACTTAGCTTGTGAGAAAGATCTCACCCTAGGTTGGAGGGGCCAGGGTAAATGGAGCACAGCCAATCTCTGAAACCATGCTTTAAAGCAGCAGTACACAAAATGGCAGTGCTGGTCTCCTGTGGTTGAGTATGAATTAAATAAAATGTGTACTTTAGTTCTGTGGTCTCTGTAGACAAATGTCATGTGTTCAAAGGCAACCGGTGGCTATTATAGTGAGACAGTAAAGATATAGGGCATTTATATCATTACAGACACTTCTATTGGATTGTGCTGCTCTAAAATGGGTATTACTTTTGTCATTGTCCAGATACAGAAGGGGAGATGCTAAATCACTTGGCCAAGGTCACAGTGCTCATGCATGTCTCTTTGAGACTCTGAGTCAAAACCCCTTCTTGAGTGCTCATGTTGGCTTCCTTATGTAGTGGGATAGACCAGGTTCTTCTTGCTGATGCATGTAAAGTATTACAGATCACCAGATCTAGTAGCATGCAGAGTTTGTTAGTGATATGTTCCCTTAGAAGAGAATAGGCCTAGCTAGTGTGGGGGAGGTGTGAAAAGCATAGGTTCAGGGCAAAGCAGGCCTGCAAAAGTAAGGGGACAGTGGGGAGAAGGGTTTTCAAGAACTACTATAAAGGACACATGGGCAAAACAAAGGGGGGGAGTGGAAGCAAGGGAGGGAGGTGGTTTTGGAGGGGTCTAGGGGGAGAGATGGGGAGAAAATAAGGACAGCTGTAATTGAACAACAATAAAATAATATAAATTAAAGAAAAAGTAAGAGTGACTAAAAGCCAGGGTGGCAAGCTCCCAGGTGGGGTGAGGCTGGGTGGCCAGAGAGCCAAGGGAGTGTCCTTTGTTATGAGGACTTATATAGTTGGTGGGATGGGAATAAAAAAGTTACATATTGATTAATGGGTAAATGTGGTGCCAGCTTTCCTAAGTGGATGAGACTACCAAAACTTAGGTATGTATCGGGGTCTGTTAGCCCAAATCATTACCTTCTTCCAGTCTCCATTTGTTTATCTTGTTGTAAAACAAATATGTGACAGGAGGCAGTTAATTAAAGTTGGGACAGTTACCCAAAACCACTTATGGTCCTTTTCTGTAAACATTAAGGACTGCCTTATAAAACAGATAGTGACTAGAGGTAGACAATTAACATAAGTTGTTTTATTGGCTTCTTATTTAAGCACTGTGGACCCTCTCCCACATTTCAGGCCTTGGTATGAAGGCACAGTTTTAAGGCCTTTTTCCCAGATAGTGGAAATGCTATATAGAATTTCAAGGACTTCCCTTCTTTATTGCTAACATAGTGTTTCTTCTGATGTTGAAACACCTGGCAATATTACCAGACCAGGCTCAGGACTACTGAGTTAGTGGATGAGACATGTCTCCCTCTTCCTCCCTGCCTTAGTTTACTATTCATTCTACATAAGCAATAAAAGGCATTTCTTGGCAACCAGGATGGTAAATGCTGGTTAGTAATAGCAGTGCAGCCTCAGAGGACTTCTTATGCTACCTCCTGCCTGATTTCCAACCTCCCTTCTAACCTGGAGGCTCTCACATCATGATCTTCCCATTTAACATGTATACAGTCCTCCTGCTTACACCACCATCTTCCTTGTTTGCTGCCAGTATTTACACTTAATAGTCATAAACTTTTTTTTCTCAACTAAAGGTCCTTGTAGCAGATGTTATCAGTACTCAACATTTCCTTCCTGACTGACCATTTCAGGGCAGATTTCAAGCACTCAATAGCTTCATCTCCTTACTTGGGTTTTTCTCTGAGTTCAGAGCAGGCTGGAAGTACCCCAGGTCAGCCTTTAAACAATGACTGTTAGAGTTTGGTACAATAATGCCCCTGCCCCTTAGCACCTCATCCTATAAAACTCAGAGATACATGTTTCCAGGTTTTCTCCATAGCATTAATCTTCAATTGTTTGATAGTAATTTGAATGACCACTCACTTACAGTTCCTTCCCCTCTCACTTCACCACTCCCCATTTAGGGCTTCCTGGGATCAACACTAAAGTTAACACTTAACTTAGATCCACCTCTCATCAGTAGCTTGCAACAACTACATATATATCCCCCATATAAAATAGAATGAGTCACAGGAGAATGGGAAGGATGAGAGAGAAAACATATGTACTGAGAGTCTATCTTGTTTCCAAGGTAGTATTTCATGTAGTCTTATACACAGCCTCTAAAATATGCAGGGTACTGCAACTTAGAAAGAAATGAAAGCTCAGAATTATAGTACATCCTGAGGCCAGGCCCTGAACAAGTTCCGTGAAACTATACCAGGCACATATTGCCTTCTCTATATGTTATTATTAATAACAAATATGCAATGTAAGTAATAAATGATTAGACAACAAGAGGATGTTTGGAGTTGGAAAAACCAGATGGTGTTTCTTGGAAGCCTTGACATGGAGGAATAGTTTGGTGAGGAGTGTGGACAGGGGATTCTGGGAAGATGGACCAGACTGAGATGCCACAATGCACATTTTGGATTTCACATGTTTTCATTCATTTCTGAGCATATTTTGCCTTTGGCTTCTCAGATCTTAAGAATTATACAAAACACATGTCAAAGTACTTATCTTTTCTACTGTTGCTGTTGGGATATGAATTAATTCACATTAAAAGGAGATGCACCCTTGCAAATTCATTGGCAAGTTTTAAATAAAACATAAAAGGGAATATTTGTTATTTTTAGAATCACGCACAGAAACAAAGCTAATTTATGTCATTCCTTTGTTGCCAACCAGGCATCTTTCAAATGTTGATGTGAAGGCAAAGCCATAGACTCCCTCATGAGTGGAGAACTAGATTACATTAACAAGTGTTCTAGTACACCCCACTTGTCTGGCAATGCATGCCCAGAGACAGTATCTGAGTAGAACAGTGCACCCCACCTGTCTCAGCTCTGCGCAGAGATTGACCCATGCTGTGAGCAGATGAGTGGCTGATTTGAGTCTGGCAGCTCACAGACTACCTAGGCCTGAGTCCATGAAACTGTGAATATTGCAACCCTCTGTATTTTCCTTTGTATTTCTATGGTATCAGTTGCCATCTCTCCTCTTTCATTGCTAATTATGTTTATTTGGGTCCTCTCTAATTTTTTCTTGATCAGCGTGCTTAAAGTCTTGTCGATTTTGTTTATCTTTTCAAAGAACCAGCTCCTGGCTTCATTGATCCTTAGAATTGTGATTTTAGGCTCTATGTCATTTAACTCTGCTCTGATATTGGTTATTTTCCTCTTTCTAATTGCCCTGAGCTGTCTTTGTGGTTGTTCCTCAAGTTCTTGTAGGTGTAAGGTTAGGTTGTTTGTTTGAAATGTTTCTATCTTTTTTAGGTAGGCCTGTATTGCTATCAACTTCCCTTCCAGGATACCTTCGCTATGTCCAAATAACTTTTGGTTTCTTGTCAGTTTATTTCTGTTTGCTTCCAGAAATTGTTTAATTTCTTCCCTAACATCATTCTTGATCCATTCATTTTTTTAATAGCATGCTATTCAATCTCCATGAGTTTGCGTGTTTGGGTTTTTTATCCTTGGGGTTGTTTCTAGTTTCAGTCCCTTGTGTTCGGAGAAAATACTTGATATGATTTCAATTTTCTTGAATTTATCTGAGGCTTGTTTTATGTCCTAATCATGTGGTCTATCTTTGAAAATGTTCCATGTGCATTTGAAAACAATGTGTATTTAGATTATTTGTGATGAAAGGCTCTCTCTATATAAGGTAAGTCTCTTTGATCTACAGCTTTGTTCAATGCCACAATATCTTTATTGACATTTTGTTTGGAAGATCTGTCCATTTTTTACAGTGAGGTGTTAAAATCCCATACTATAATTGTGTTGCTGTAAATATCTTTCTTGGAATTCCCTAAGATTTTCTTTATGTATTTGGGTGCTGCTATGCTGGGTGTATATATATTTACAATGTTTATGTGTTCTTGGTGAATTCCTCCCTTGAGTATCATGAAGTGACCTGGTTCTCTCTTTATGGCCCTTGTTTCTGAATTTTATTTTGTCTGTTACGAATATTGCTACCCTGGATTTTTTTTTTCCTGTCTGTTTACTTGGAAAATTTATTTCCCACCCTTCACTTCCAGTCTGTGTAAGTTTTTGCCCTGAGGTAAGGTCTTTTATAGGCAGCACATGTGTGGGTAATGCTTTCTTATCCATTCAAGTATTCTATATATTTTCATTGGAGCATTTAATCTATTTACATTTAAAGTTATTATTGATAGGTATTTATTCAATACCATTTTTGTACCTGTGTTCCTCTCTCTCTCTTTTCCTTCCTTTCTTTAAAGCCATCCTTTTAGCAAGTCTTGCAGAACTTGTTTGGTGGAGGTGTATTCTTTTAGGCTTTTTTCATCTTATTTGACCTTCTATCTTGATTGAGAGCCTTGATGGGTAAAGTAACCTTGGTTGCAGTTTTCTGGTGCTCATTACTTGGAATATTTCCTGCCATTATCTTCTGGCTTGGAGCATTTCCATTGAAAAGTCAGCTGCTAACCTTTTCAGGGCTCCCTTGTATGTGACTTCCTGTTTCTTCCTTGCTGCCTTTAAGATTCTTTCTTTGTGTTGAAATTTTGCCATTTTAATTATGATGTGTATTAAAGTGGGCCTCTTTGAGTTCCTCTTCGTGGGACTGTCTGTGTTTCCTGGATTTGTGTGAATTTTTCTCCTACCAAATTAAGGAAGTTTTCTATCATTACTTTTTCAAATAAGTTTTCTGTCCCTTGCTCTGCTATTCTCCTTCTGGTATCCCTATTATACAGATATTATTGCATTTAATACTGTCTTGTTTTTGTCTTAACCCCACTTCATTCTTCCTGATCCTCTTTTCCTTTTCTTGTTCTTTCTGTTTTTTTTTTTTCTTTCTACTTTGGCCTCCAGCTCACTGCTTTAATCTTCTGCTTCATTGAGCCTGCTTTTGATTCCTTCTACTGTGTTTTTCAGTTGAGAATTTGTATTCTTCATTTCCTCATGGTCCTTATTGATAGTTTCTATTTTCTTTTTCATGTTGATATAGTTTCCAGTGATTTCATTATACTTTCACTGTAATTGCTTGTAATTCTCTGGGCACTCTTTGAGCTTCCTGATAACCATTACTTTGAACTTAATATCTGATAATTAAGTTTTTATCTCTTCATTTAGTATTCTTTATGAGGCTTCCTCCTTTCCTTTCATTTGGGGATTGTTTCTGTGTCTTTCCATTGTGTGAGATTCTTCTTGTTAGCCTCAGCTTCCCAAATTGATCTGTTCTGACTCCCTGGGTTTATTGTGTGGTCTTCTATAGTAGAAGATCTGTGAGTTTCAGTGGTGCCATTTTCTTGATCTCCCAAGCTCAGTGGTCTTGGTCTGTCAATTATGTTGGCTCTGTGTTTGTCTTTGGGTTTTGATTATTTTGGGGTCTTTTTTTGATGAGTCATTCCCACAACCTGATTAACTGAGGGTCACTCTGTGCACCACCTCTTGTATTCTGTTGTGCTTGTGTGGGCAGGTTGTGTTGAAGCTGTTTCTTGTATGTGTACAAGGTTTTGAATATTCTCACTTGCTGTTGTTCAGTTGCTTGTTTTAGGTAATTTCTCCACCTTTTAATTGTATTTCCAGATAGGTCCTGGATTTAGGTTAGTATGGCTTCCACTCCCTCCTTCATCTGTTGTTATCTGTTGGTGGTTCCTTTGTTGTTGGGTTTCCTCTTCCAGCAAGTATCCTGGTGTTCACAGCTTCCACCTACTCTTTTATGTGATCAATTGGAGAGGGAAGACAAAATAGTTTAAGACAGCAAGTGTGTATTCTATGATATTTACAGTAGCAGTCTGTAGAGAAGAGATAGGAGATTCTTTGGCTATGTACAGTGTTAACCATGATCTTCAACCCAACTACTCACTTTTAGGAAAGAATGGAAAGAAGATAAGGTAGGGAAGGATTGTGAGTTGGATATAGAAAGCAGTGAGCTTGTGGGAGGTCAGATTCTGAGGTAAGGTGATAGTAAAGGATAGGAAATAGGTGTAGTGTGTGAGAGAATAGAGTTAGCCACTGAAGTAATAGAATAGAAACCATAAAGTGGGCTAAGATATGGAAGGGGTGTTGTGTAGTGTTTACGATTGTATAGAGCAGCTATTATTTATAATAATAACGGAACAACAATCATATAACAGAATCTATGTGTTCTGGATAACAAGAATAGGGAGTATGGGAGCTTGAGTAGTGTGCTAATGGAGCACACTACTCAAGCGTGGTAAAGGACAGCAAATTAACAATACACTGTGAAAGAAAGAACAAGGGAAACCTGTCAAAAATACAATTTAACCAGCGAAGCAAAGAAGACTAAACAGAAGGAAGAGGAATACAAAAATACGAATAAAATAAAAGATAATAGGATAATGAAAAATAATAATGCAAATATTCAATAACTTGCAGGTTCTCTGTAGTAGCAAAGTGTAATTTGTCTCACTGTCTCACCTTTTGGGATGACCTCTTTTTGGGTTCAACTCTGATCTTTTCACAGTTCCAGGTTTTTTTGTCTTGCTTGTGAGATTTTAAAATAAATAAATAAATAGAGGAAGAAGAGATAAAATTAGAATGAAAGGAAGAAGAAAGAAGGAAAGAGAGGAAAAGAGAGTTGAATGATAAAATAAATAATGAGAAAAATAAGAAAAATAAATAATTACTTTAAAACAAAAGCCTCTTGATGGCTTCAAACTAGCAAAACTAGTTTTGCTGGTCTTCCTGGCTGCAGTAGGCTGAGGGGCCATTGGTTTTGCTTTTCTCCCTTGTTGATCTGCACTCAGTCAGCCTTCAGCCCATCTCCCCAACATCTCTGGTCCCTCAGGTTCCACATGTTCTAGAGCTCACTCTCTCCAAGGCTAGCTGGATGCCTCTCTCTGGTGCTTTGGGTGTAGAATTCAGGACTTCCTCAGAGTGTACTCTCCCTGTGGTTACTGGTTTGGGCTCAGGGCCTTCAGCAGAGTGGACTGTCCCTGGGTTGCTGGTGTGCATGCTCAGTCAGGCTATCTTCTGTCCCTCAGGTTTGGGTGCCCACTCTTCCCAAGGCTATGGTTGTATGCAGGGCCTTTCCCACCACTTGGGGAGCACTGCCCAGTTTAGTGGGGAATATACTGGAGCAGCTGGTGCAGAATTCCCCAGAGTCTCTTTTTTCATTTTGAGAAATTCCTTATAGTCAAGTCTGCCACTCCATACAAGGGCCTGGCCTCTCACACAGACCAGGTACTGTTGCGTGACAGGGTCAGGGCCCATCAAGATTCAACTCTCAACTCTCCCTAGCATGTGTCCACAGACTCTGTGGGTTCTCACAGCCTCTGTGTGTTCGCCACTTAGTCTTTATTCCCCTTTCTGTGACTTCAAGCAACCAGGTCTCTCCTGGGGCTGTTCCAACCTTGTTTGGCAGGGGAGGGAGCCTTTGACATGGCTCTCTCCCAAGAACCCTGTGGCAGACCCAGTGGGAGCTGGGCCTGTGGTTGCAGCTGCT
>PVKM010042434.1:0-12813 GCA_004027735.1 Carollia perspicillata | reverse complement strand
GGGAGAAACAAGGCCAAGTATTTGTTTCCTTTAGCCAAATACTACCAACCACCAAATACACTGACAGGAAGGTTTAGTGGAAGTTTAAAGAATTGACAAAGTCGAGTGTGGGCTAGTGAGAGAGCACGGAGTGCCTGGGAGCCAGCCACAGACTTCGGGGAGTTCGGCACCTCTTGCAGGTCTTGCTCCACAGACCCTTCCCTTCCCACCACAGTAACGGGCACGAAGAAGATAACACAGAATATAGCTGGAAGGAGTGCAAATGGTAGATCTTCTTTACAAGTAGACACTGAGAAAAACCCTCTGGCAACATAGCCCACTGCCTAAAAACAAGGAATCCCTAAAGAAATCGGAAGCCTGTAGAACTCTAAGGATAACCCAAAAGAAACTTCAGACTCAGCCCAACTCCGGACTAGGTTAACACAAACCTCCACACAAGAAGAAGCATGGAAGACGAACACAGGTGTTCAAATGCAAGTATAAAAAATATTTACTACAGTATCTTCTATCCTATAAAATACGTAGAGCTTCCTAAAACAAATGAGGCATACAAAAAGATAGGGAAAATTCAATGTGAAGAGAAATATTCAAGAGAAACAGACTAATATATGACATGTTAGAAATCAGGCAGATAGTTTAAAATAACAATGACTAATATGTGAAAAACTCTAATGAAAAAAGTAGACAACACACAAGATCAGACAAATAATTTCAGCAGAAAGATAGAAACTATACAGAAGAACCAAATGAAAATATAAAACCAAAACCATAGTAACAGAGATTTAAAAATGCCTTCAATGGAGCACCCAGGAGCTATGAGACAACATCAAATGGTCTCCCAAGTATAATCCCAAAAGTAGAAAGGAGGAAGAACAGGGCAGAAGAAACACTTGAGGAAATAATGGCTGAGAAATTCTAAAAGTAGTAACATATACTAACCACAGATCAAAAAATGCTCAGCAGAATAAGCATGCATACAGAGAGAGAGAGAGCTAGGCTTATTGTATCAAAACTTTTGGAAATCAAAGACAAAGAGAAAATATTATAGGCAGCCAGAGGAACGAATTAAAACCACATGAGATACCATATATACCTACTAGAATGACTTAAAAAGGAACCGATAATATCTAGTGCTGACAAGAATGAGGAGATACTGGCACTTATATTGCTGGTGGAACAGCTTCTCTGGAAAGCAGTTTTCCAGTTACTTAGAAAAATAAATACACACTTACCAGATAATCCAGCAGTCCTGCACCTAGAAAGTTACCCTAGAGAAATAAAAGTGTATGTTCACACAAACATTTGTACATGGTCATTTATAGTAGTTCTATTCATAATCACACACACACAAAAAGGAAAAAATTAAATGGGTAGAGGGATTGAGCAAAAACGGAAAAGGGATTCATGGACACGGACAACAGTGTGGTGACTGCTGGGGAAGAGAAGTATAAGGGGGGTAAATGGTCATGGAAAAAATACAGTGAAGATTAAATAAAAATAAATAAATAAAAAATAATATTTTACCCTAAAAAAAATTGAGCATGTTTGGCTCAATTCATGTGAGCTTCGTCCTCTTTTCAGGTCTGCCCACCCTCTGCTCGGGCCTGTAGCAGCTACCAGGATAAGACGGACCCGTCCCTGCAGAAGTAAAGTGGTACCTTACACACAGGTAAAGGGTTAATTCTTAATCCAATTTGGTATTGATCTAAGCCAATCTCTAGTCAATTTATCACTAATAGAGCTCAGCATTAATCTCTATCTCTTGTATTTTGTTTTTCAATTAATTTCAAATTTAAGAGGAAAAGAGGGTAAAATGATATTTGATTATTGTTTTAAGTGTGGTCCAAACTATTCTTGAAATCTTAGCACATGTTTCATTTCTTTACTTATTATTTGTTTCAGTGTAGAATTCTAGGTTTGACAGAGTTTTGGTTGTTTTTTTTTAGTTCTGTAAAGGTGTTGCTCTACTGTTTTGTTTCTGGTGAAAAAACTGCTCTCATATTTAACTTTTTATTCCTATATATTATGACATATATTCTTTCTGTTTTTTAATGATTGTTTTCTGGGTTTAAAAATATTTTTCTCTATAATTGATTTTGAGTAATTAGGATAGTATGTGCCTTCATTAGACCTTTTCCACATTCCTTGTGCTAGGAGTTTGCTGAACTGCTTTCATTTGTGGGTTAATAGTTTTCAGCAAATTTGAAAAAATTTCAAACATTATTATTGCTTTAAATTTTTTTTGTTCTCCATTCTTCAGGACTTTAATTTTACGTATATTAGGCTGTCTGATGTCCCACGCTCATTAATGATTTTTAATGTTCTTTTAACTCTTTTTTCTTTATGTGTTTCATTTGGAATCATTTTTATTACTATGTGTTCAAACACACTAATTTTTGTTCAGCAATGTCTAATCTAGCATTAATTCCATCCAGAGTACTTTTTCATCTCAAATATTGCAGTTATAATCTCTAGAAGCTTAAGTTGGGTCACTTTTATATCTTCCATGACTCCACTTAATGTTTCAAACACCTGGGTTACTTGTAATAATTATTTTAATATCCTTGTGTGCTAATTTTGGCATCTGCATCAGTTCTCAATTAGTTTGGCTTGATTGATGTTTTTTCTCTTCTTTTTTTTCTGTCTCTTTTTTATTGTTATTCAAGTAGAGTTGTCTCCATTTCTCCCCACAATTCCCCCCAACCCCAGCCATCCCCACCTTCCATCTTTGAATCCTACCTGCCTTTGGTTTTGTCCATGGGTCCTTCATAAATGTTCTTTGACAACCCTCCCCCCTTTTCCCCCATTATCGCTTCCCATCTCCTCTTTGATTACTGTCAGTTTGTTCTTTATTTCAATGTCTCTGATTATATTTTGCTTACTTGTTTGTTATGTTGATTAGTTTCCACTTACAGGTGAGATCATGTGGTTTGTTCAGATGAGATCAGTTGTTTGTTCTGGATGATTTCTCTACAATTTAGTTGTAATTCTGGTTGGTCCTGGGAGGAGGTTAGTGTGACTTTCATTCACTCCTCTGCCACTTTGCCTTTCCTTTCTCTTCTTTATGGGTTGTATTTTCCTGCATCTTGCCATGCCTAGTAATCTTTGGTTGGGTACCAGAGATAATGATTGGTACCTTCTTGGTTGCTAGATATTTTTATATTTCTGTAACTATTCTTCAGAAGTTCTGTGCTGTGACAAAGTTAATTTCCTTGGAAACTGGTCCCCTTTTTCCCAACTTTTTTGAGGTATAACTGCCAAATAAAAATGTATATATTTAAAGCATACAATGTGATGATTTGAGATATATATACATTGTAAAATGATTCTTACCATCGAATTAGTTAACATATTTATCACCTCACATATTTAGCTTTTTTTAAGGTGGAAACATTTAAGTTCTGCTGTCTTCGCAAGTTTTAATTATATAGTATGGTGTTATCAACTACAGTCACCCTGTTACACATTAGATCCTCAGATCTTATTCATCTTATAACTGAAAGTTTGTGTCCTTTTACCAATCTATTTCTATATCCTCTACCTCCCAGATGTATTTTTGCTCTGAGTTCAACTTCTATGAGTTCTACTTTTTTTAAATTCACATATAAGTGATGTCGTAAGAAACTGATCCTTTTGGCTCTTAAGACTTTGGCTAAGACGCTCCAGAGCAGCATTTGATCTAAAGCTAATAAATTCCCACGCCTGAGGCAAAAACACTTCTGAGTGCTCTACCCTGTGAGTTTTGAGGTCTTTCCATCTGATTTGTAGGAACAGACACTGTGGGAGAATGGCCCCCATCCCAGCTTATTCTTTCAGTGTTTTTTCTCAGGTCTTCCATTGTTGCACCTGGTTTTCTTTTCATTTGTTGAGAGTTATTGGCCTGTATTTCAAGAACAAAGATTAAATAAAGGCTTTGTCAGGCAAAAGTGTTTTTAAAAAATGTTCCTCTGGCAGTAAAAAAAAATACCAGATGGAAATTTGCATTTACACAAAGAAATGTAGAACGTCATAAGTGGTAAAAATCTGGGCAAATATAAAATCTTTTCATTAAAATGGTAGCCAGTCCCAGTAACACTAAAGGAATAATCCATTATTTTCTCACTGAAATGAAATATTTCCTTTACATATAAAATTCCTTAAATACACTTGGATCTGTTTGCACATTCTTTATTCTCTTTGAGTGACCTATTCATCTGTAATTATATCATACTGTGGTAATTTGTTCAAAACGTGTTCAAAAGTTTACCTTGTTCATTTTCAAATTTTCCCTAATAATTTCCCCCATGTTTATTTTATGACATAAACTTTAAAACCAATACATCCCCTCTCCTCCTTCCCCCCAAATGATAAATTACTGTTGGGATTTTGACTAAAATTATAATAAGTCCATATGTTAACTTGCAGTTCACTGTTAGCTGAGAACATGTTTCCAGTAGGAGAAAGAGACCATGAGAGTGTGGGCCTGGCTAGAACCGTGAGAGACTGCAGTTCATGCTGAAGCAGTTGCTGCTCATGAGAGTGACTCAGGAAATGCTTTGTGGAATATGGACTGGCCAGGAGACATTGCTGAGGTGGGGAGCTTTGGGTCAGCCAAGGCAGCTAAGGGAGAGGATTATGAACATGGGATGGTCATTCTAAATTACCCAGTCAGCATCATCTTTTAGTAATGTGGTCAACTTTTCTTTGAGGGGTAACTTTATTGCTGAAAGATTTATCTAAGAAAAACATGGGGAGGGAGGTTACCATAAACCTGATGAGGTATATAGAGCCAGACGAGAGAAAGACTTCAAGCCTTAGTCATGAAGTTGCCGGTCACTCTGCCATTCATGCTTGTATGTGCTGTTTAATGTCCTCAAGTAAAGGGGAAAGATGCCATGAAACTCTGATTAAAAAGAGGTGAAAAATTGTCTTCTTTTTCACGGCCAAGTAGAATTCCATTGTGTAGATGTACCATGGGTGTTTTATTCACTCACCTACGATAGGCGCTTACTTGGGCAGCTTCCAAAATTTGGCTATTGTAAATAATGCTTCAATAAACATAGAGGTGCTTATGGTCTTTTGAATTAGTTTTACATTTCTGCAGATAAATCCTCAGAAATAGAATTGCTGGTTTATAAGACAGTTTCAATTTTTGACTTTTTCATATAACTCCATACTGCTTTCCACAGTGGCTGCATCAATTTGCATTCCCACCAACAGTGCAGAAGAGTTCCCTTTCTCCACATCCTCACCAATACTTATTTACTGATTTATTGATGAAAACCATTCTGACAGGTGTGAGGTATATCTCATTGTGGTTTTAATTTGCATTTCTCTATGATTAGTGACACTAAACATCTTTTTATGTCTATTGACCATCTGTATGCCCTCTTAGGGGAAGTATCTATTCAGGTGTTAATTAGATTCATTTGTTAATTAGATTGTTTGTGTTTTTGGTGGTTAGTTGTAGAAGTTCTTTATAAATTTTGGGTATTAATTCCTTATTAGATGTATCATCAAATATGTTCTCCCATTCAGTGGGTTGTCTTTTTATTTTGTTGATGGTTTCCTTTGCTGTGTGAAAACTTTTTAGTTTGATGTAGTCCCATTTGTTTATTTTTCTTTTGTCTCTCTTGCTTTAGGAGATATATCAGAAAAAAATACTGCTGTGAACAATGTCCAAGATTTACTGCCTATGTTTTCTTCTAGGATTTTATGGTTTCAAGTCTAACATTTAAGTCTTTAATCTATTTTTAATTTATTCTTCTGTGTGGCACCAGAAGATAGTCCAGTTTCATTTTTCTGCATGGGTCTGTCCAATTTTCCCAACACCATTTATTGAATAAACTATCTTTAGCCCATCGTACGTGCTCACTTTCTCTGTCAAATTTTTATTGACTACAAAGGTGTGTGTTTATTTTTGGGTGCTATATTCTGTTCCATTGATCTTTGTCTGTTTTATGCAGTACCATGCTGTTGTGATTATATGGCCTTATAGCATAGTTTGATATGAGGTAGCATGATTCCTCCAAACTTGTTCTTCTTTCTCAAGATTGCTATTGCTACTTGGGGTTTTGTGGTTCGATATAAATTTTTGGAATATTCATTCTATTTCTGTGAATTACACCATTGGTATCTTGATTGAAATTGCACTGGATCTATAGTTTTCTTTGATTAGTATCGACATTTTAATGATGTTAATTCTCCTTATCCATGAACACAGTATATGCTCCCACTTATTTGTATCTTCTTCAATTTTTTTCTTCAGTGAGTTATAATTTTTTGAGTATAGATCTTTTATATTCCTGGTTAAATTTATTCCTAGGTATTTTATTCTTTTTGAAGTACTTATGAATGGGGGTTTTTTCTTAATTTACCTTTCTGATAATTCATTATTATATAGGGTTAGGGTTAGGGTTGTTCTTAGCTGTGCTGCCAGCTGACAGTTCTCTATTCATGAAGTGATTTTGTTTCCCAACTGAAATTCTTAACTGTGAAAGCTTTGAGTAAAAGCTTATAATATTCATATATAAATCTGCTCATATTTTGTCTAAACCCTTTCATACAAGAATTCCAGAGCACTATGATAACTACATGGCGTCGGGATTCATGTATCTCCATCTTTCATGTAAAGGAACAGGGAAGAGATGGAAGTGTTGAAGTCACTTTCAGCAGGAAGATGACTGACTCAAAGGTAAAGCTAAGAGGGGAAATTACACTTGGACTGTGCACTTGGAAGCATCTCACTCTGACTGCGGCTATCTCCCAGCTTGAGTGGCAGTTGAAAAATACTCAGTTTGGCTCAGAGCTGTGCCTGGGAAATGGCCTGGTAACAACTTAAGCCAAAGATTCCTTATGGGGCACCCTCAGCCCTACTTCAGTTACTGTCCAGATTCAAAAGAAGGGAATGATGGAGTCCCTGTCAGCAAGAGCCTTATAAGGTATTTAGGAAAGAAAAAACACAGACTCATAGACACAAAAATATGTGTCATTTTTACTCAACTTTGTACCCCAGAACCTGGCTCAAAAAAAAAAAAGTAAGCTAAACTGAATAGTAGTTTAGTACACAAATGAGCAAAGTTGGTGGTCAGTGCTGAATGGGTTCCAAGGATGGAAGGTTCGTGACAGGCTAAGTGGAAAGAGATGGCTCCACGTTAGAGAAATGATGTGACTCAAACCCCCAAAATTATTTAAGAAGGAACTTCTACAGGTCCATTCGTCTTAAGTCCTTCTTTCTCACTCTGTACCATGAAACATGAGGCAAGTTGGTGTCTCTATCAAGTCTTTTCTTTATCCAATGAGAACCAGCTCCTTTATTCATTCTATAAATGATTTTAGCACATTCCATGTGCTTGGCATTGCCCAGGTCCCAGACATGTAAAAGTGAAGATATCAGGCAGTCCCTGCCACTGATACTCCAAACAGCCATGAGGGCCATGTGCTCATGAGCCGGCCTCCCCATGCCTCTGACCTCCTTCTTGTGCTGGGTCAAAAGACCGTCTTCTTATCAGAGGCTAATAGATTCTTTTCTTTCTCTTTCTACCCAAAGAAGAGAGACAAAAGCCCATTAGAATCCCTCCGTGTGGTGAAAAGGTTAGCCGTGACTGTAAACAGTGCTATTACACTATTATTCTTAGGCCCTCGGGACTCTCTAATGAGAAGCAACCTTCACTCTCAAATTCTCTGGTGTCAGTTTCTTTCAGGAGCTTCCCTTGAGAAATACTGG
Organism: Carollia perspicillata; assembly: GCA_004027735.1. Classification (NCBI taxonomy): domain Eukaryota; kingdom Metazoa; phylum Chordata; class Mammalia; order Chiroptera; family Phyllostomidae; genus Carollia; species Carollia perspicillata. The sequence continues at coordinate 5,108 of PVKM010042434.1, read as the reverse complement.
CTGGACAAAATGCACTTTTTTATTCTATGTATAATCCATTACTCCCAGGAAACATGGGGTTGGAAACAGTTCCAGGACACTATAATTAGCAGCATGATTCTCATAGCAACAAGGAAATCATGTGAGGAATTCTATCCCAATAGTGTGCCCCTGTGTCGTGCCTTCCTTCTCTCAGATTTCAGTTCCATTTTCACAGTCACCTCTCTGAGGTCAAATTTAGGCTTGTCTTCACAGACGCCTGCTCTGTGGGCCCTGATATGCCCCTGGATCCATTCTTTGACTTCACTGTGTACCTTTTCTCTCACCCTGTCTACTTAAGTCCACCACATCCTCAGGGTTCCACTGGACAACGTTTCCATAAAGGAGGGACCGGGAAATTAATTACACACAGACCAAATCTGGCACACTGCATGTTTCCGCAAACAAAGTTTTATTGGAACACAACTCTAGCTACCCATTCATGCATTGTCTGTGGCTGCTTTTGTACTCGACGATGTATTTGAGTTACTGTTGCAGAAGCTGTGTGACCCACCAAACCTAAAATGTTTCCTAGCAAGCACTTTGGAGAAAAAGTTTGCTGATTCCTGTCATAGAGTGAAATTTGGGGCATATATTCTGTGCTTTTCATTGTATCAAAAATGCATATGTTTATCTAAAGGAAATTATATTTGTAGTTATTCTTTTCAGATAATATAAATCCAATGGGATTTGCATCTGTATTCCTAGTTTTTGGTTTCAAAACATGGCTAAAGCTAATGATTCATTCCAGTGGTTTCAAAGTTGGGCCAGCCAGTAAACAGAGAAGTAAGAAAGAATTGAGGATGTCCTTGAATTAAGTTTTTCAAGATCGTATTAGAGAAATGGAACTTGGGGGGACACCTTGTTTTGAGATGTACCCTTCCTCCTCAGGTCAAACTATGAAGTGGGGAGCATAGGAAATAGAAAAATAGTCATAGACTTCCTAAGTGACCTTGTGTCACTTTCAATTTGGATGGAGGGAGAATCTCAAACACTCAAAAGAAAAACCTGGAGATGATCTAAAATTAAGCCTTGCTTAAGAAGCAGGAGTTCCCGAAACACAAAGCTTTTACCTGCTGTAAAAGATCTGTTAAGTCTTCAGAGTGCTGAGGGACCATAGGAGCAGGAAGGTCTCTCACTGAGCAAGCAGTGGTTTGGGCTACTTCAATATCAGAGATGATCTGTAGTTACATCTTCACAGCTGGCTGATAGTTAATTGGTTCTAAAGAAAGGCCTATATCCTGAATTTGCTAGAAATAGCTTTTCTACTAAGCTAATATCTCTGGCCAATCTACAAATCAACAGAGTAACACAGATATACTGAGTCGCTGCCATCCAGTGGCTGAACCAAGTAACTGCTTTAATCATGAAAGGGGAGACTCATTGAGGGCTGAAGAAAGTCAGAGAAATGGGTCTCAGACGGAGACTTTACTAGCTTTGATCCCACTGAAAGTGTGAGACATGTTTGCAGACTTTTATTAATTATATAAATGAAAAGCTAAGAAAACTGCATTAAAACTATTAGAATAAATAATGGAATTTGGTCAAGAGGCTGAAGATAAGATAAATATACAAAAATGTGAAGCTTTTCTTTATGCTAGCAGCAACTGATTCAATGCAGAAATGAAAAAATAATAATGAAAAATGATCCCATTTTAATAAGCTCTAAAAGCACGAGAGGTCTGATATCTCCTCCAGGAAGCTTTAAGCAAAGTGTTTGGTATTGTGATACTGACCTGATAGCTTGTTACCTTCCATGAGGCTCTCGGGACTACTCCCAACCTGTGTCACATGCCTGTTTAAATCAGTCTTCCTCATGAGCACAAGCCTTCCCATCATCCGTTTCATGGGATCTCTCAACTCTGCACTACACAAAACAAGCCCCACCCTTCCTCTTCCTCCTAAATTCTTTTACTGAGCTCTCTAAAACTCTTGCTCCATAAGCAGAAATCTCATCTCTCAATGGTTCTCTACAGAGAACACTGCTTGGCCTGCAGCCTTCAAAAAAAGAAGCTATTTTTTTTCTGTATACATCATGTTCCTGGGCCAGAAAGCAAGTAAGCCTATTTCTTATTCACCACTGCCTCTTTCCACTCTGAGACTACCACTTCTTGCCTTCTTTTTCTTCAAACTTCTTACTCCTTCTCCCACAAACTCTCAGCTGATGTCCCCGTCTTACACCTGAGTGAGAGAATAAGAGTCATTATTAAAGAGGCTTCCTTCCTAATGTAAACATATAGACCTGTGGCTCTCAACCAGAGGAAATGTCATCCCCAGAGAACATATGTCCATGTCTAGAGATATTTTGAGTGTTACAACTGGAGAGGGGAGGCTATGGCATTAGTAGGCAGAGACCAGAGATGCTACTAAATATCAGATAATAAACAGAACAGCTCCCAAATACAAAGAACCACCTAGCCCAGAATGTCAGTAGTGCCAAGTTTGAAAGACTCGGGTATATACTAACCTGTACAGATATCCCTTTCTTCTCTTATTCCAATGGAAGTATATCTCTGCTCCCATCAAACTCAGTTATCTCTCATTCCCAAAGACTTTCCTCTTGAAACTATCACCTCTTTCTTAGTATCTTTATCTCTCCCCCTATATTGTATGTGAGCAATCATTCAAAAAACTATTGGGAACCCTTACATATACCAGAAATTCTTCTTAGTGCTGAGGATATAAATCAGCTTACACTGTAAGAGAGAAAAATAATCAACATTATAAACAAGTAAAATACATGTGTTAGTTAGTAGTAAGTGTAAAGTGGGGAAAAAAGAGGTAAGAAGAATAGAAACTATGTGTGAGGCCAGGGGTCAAATTTTAAATAGAGTGGCCAGGAAAGAGCTTCCTGATATGCTTCAGTTGGATAAAACCTGAAAAAAGTGAGAGAGATATCCATGCAATAAGTGGGGAGGTAAATATTCTAAGCAAAGGTGAAAGTAAGTGCAAAGAGGGAGTGAGTCTGGTGGGTCCAAGGAACTGAGATGAGGCAGGTGCAACTGGAGTAGATTTAACCAATGAGAAAGTTGTAAAAGATGATGAAACCAGAGAAGTAATGAGAGCCAGACAACTGTATAATTTTGGCTTTTAATCTTCTAAGCAACATAGGGAGTTGTCAACCAATTACAGCCTTCAGGTCACCACCCACTTTTGTAAATAAAGTTTTATTGGAACACGACCAGGCCCACTCCTTTTTAAATGTTGTCCTTGGTTGCTTCCAAGTAGCAATGGTAGAAATGAGCAGTTGTAACAGAGACCATGCAGTTCACAAAGCCTAACGTATTTGCTGTTTGGCCTATTAAAGAAAAAGTTAAAGAGTGGAGAGACCTAAATAAAGTCAAAATGATTAGAAGCCATAAATGAAAATATATGTTAGACAGTCTAAAAATTTTAAGTTATTTAAGTTATTAAGTAAAAGTTGTTATAAACAAAGTACAGAAACAAATAAAAGATTGGAAAAAAAGTTTCTTACAAATCAAGAGTTAATGTTGCTAATACACACAGAGTCCCTATAAACTGGTGGAAAAGAGACCAAAAATCCAAGAGAAAAATAGACAAAGATATATACAAGCAATTCATGGAAGAAAAATGCAAATAGCCAATATACCTATTAAAAGATGCTCAATATCATTAGTGGTCAGATATATACAAATAAAAACCACAAGAAGATACAATTTGTCACTTCAAAATGTAAGGTCATAATAACAAGTAACACTAACTGGGCTTCAGGGGCATGGACACTCTCATCCATCGCTAATGGAAAGGTGAATTGCCTCAGACTTCTCTTGAAAAGGTAATCCGACAACAGCTATTAAAATTAAAATATATAGATTTGTTGAGCAAGCCATCCCACTTTATGAAGTCTATCTTACAAAAAAAAGCAGCAGTTTATGCACCACAATATTCTTAAGACATTATTTGTCTGGAAAAATGAACACCAAAAGGGGCAAAGAGATATCTAATAGTAAACATCAATACTACAAAACTACATAATATTATGTAGCTATTAAAAATTTTGTATTTGAAGCAAAATGTTAATTTCCATAAGTTTTCTTAATGTACAAAGAGGCTCTATGAATCAATGTTGAAAAGACAAATAATCTAGTTTTTCAAAAAGGCATAGAATACAAATAGTTCACAGGAAAAATACAAATTCCCTTAAAGACAGGAAATGATGTTCTATCTCATTCATAATAAAAAAAAATGTAGTTTGAAACTACCTTGAGATGCTGGTCTTGTCTATCATATTGACGAGGGCAGAAGGTCTGATGGCACGCCATACCATAAGACTGTGGAGGTTTGGCTCTTGCCTTACCAGCACAAGTGTGAATGATAGAGCCCCTCTGGAGGGCAACTGGACTGTGCGTCAGAACTAAAGTCACACAGTTGACTTAGCAATTCCATTCTAGAAATGCATCCTACAGACAAATTGATATGGATACAAAGTAATATAGTTATAAGATTATTCATGGAAAAATTGTTTATAAAAGGGGGGGGGAATTGTTTGAGTGAACAGGGTCAGGGTGAAATAGACTATTTTCCACTGGTAGGGAGCGCATGAAATATATTCTGGTATATCTATAAAATGGAAAGCTAGGTGGCCATTAAAAAGGGTCAAACAAAATAATAAAAAAAGAAAGTGGTAGTTTTATATGTACTGATATAAAAGACTTTCCAAGATAGTATATTATTAAGTAAAAAAAACAGCCAGTGAGGACAATGTGAGAAGATTTCTACCTGGAATAGAAAGCATGTGTTTTCATGTATAGAATAGCTCTAATAAAGCTTCAAAATATTGCTGCTAATGGTGCTTGCACTGCAGAAGAAAAGTGAGTGTCTGTGGGATAGGAACAAAAGAAACACCTAGAGCTCTTCCAGCCAAGATAGAGGCGTGGGTAGACACACTGTGCGGAACCACACAACCGAAATAAGGACAATAACAATTTAGAAACAAAATAACAACCAGAACTGACAGAAAATTGAACTGTATGGAAGTCAGACAACCAAGGAGTTAAAATAAACACATTCATCCAGACTGGTAGGCAGGGCGGAGTCAGGCGGCCGAGCAGAGAGGGATTGTGACACAA
>PVKM010042433.1:0-12804 GCA_004027735.1 Carollia perspicillata | reverse complement strand
GATTTGCCAATCAGCATCTTTTCTGGGGAGGCCAAAGCCCAGCATGGCAGCAAGAACCCAGCAGCTAACACTTTGCATCCTGATATTACCACTGAGTAGTACATGAGCTCAGCCCAGTTACCTAACCTCCTGGACCCATAGACCCGAAACTACAATCACATCCACCTCACTCGGTACAAGGCTTACATGTTTTAGGAAGGTCCATTGAACCCTTGTTCCAGCTACAGTATTTTACTGCGGTCTTGTTGAACTAGATGCCTCAGAACGCAGAGATGAAATGGAAGTGCTTGCCATTTGATGACAACTTGAACATATCCACACTTTTTCTACAGATGACAGTGGTTGTGTGACTTCAGTTTCCCCACAGTGATCTACCTGGGAGAGGATAAGGCAAGGTGTTGAACTTCGATAGCCTACCTCTGGGCCCAAAGCCTGGTCCATCCTCCAATTTTAACTCTACCTGCTCTTCAACCTCATTCGGGTCACCCCACGACCCATGGTTTGGAATTCATACTCTCCCGCCTTCCCTAAAAAGAAACCGTGGATGTTTCCGTTATCCCTTCTCTCCTCTCAGCTGGGCCCCTCCATGTTTGACCCTCTGTAGACCCCTGCTTGTTAGAAAATAATCTTCCTAGGCTATATCCCCTCTCTTGCTACTACTCCATTTCTCCTTTTCCTTCAGAGTCTCCTTTTCCCTTCAGCCTTTTAACAAATTGTGTATTCGTGGTTGCCATTTTTCATACTTGATTTACTCCCTCAGCCATTATAATCTGGTTTCTAGCCTTAACATTCCTCCGAGAGAGCACACTAAGATCCCTCGTGGTCTCCATGTTGTTAAATCCTGAGACATGTTCAGTCTTCATCTCACGGACCCTCGTCAGCATTGGATGTGGGGCCTCTTGCTGGCATGCCTTGGCTCTGGGACATTACCGTCTGGGTTTTCTTCGACCTCTCTGGCTGCTCCTATTTTGTCTCTGTTCCTAGTTCATTCTCCTCCTCCTTTTATTAAATGTGTAATTTTAGCAATCTCAGTCCTTAGACCCTTTCCTCACATTTTGCATTATCTCCAGGAAATCACTATCAATTATTATTTCAGTTGTTATCTACTCATCAGTGGACACCAACTTAGATGTCCAGAATAGACTGCTTCTCTGTGGTCTAGACCTAGAGGCCCAACTACCTATCACATCTGCATTTGGAAGGCATTCCTCATCAACCTGTCCAAGACCAAGTCTCTGACTTTCCACAGCAAATATGCTCCTCTTCCTTTATTCTGTATCTCAGTGAGTGGCGCCATTAGCCATCTGGTGTGCATCATCCTGATCCCTCCCTCTCCCTCACTCACCATACCTAATTTATCACCAAGGCTTGCTATCTCTTTCACTTCCAAAATCACACTCAAGACAATTCGATTCCAGTGTTTCCATAGGCACCCCCCTAGCCTGTGCTGCCATCGTGTTCTCTCTGCTTTGCTGGGCTTCTCCCCCACCCACTCTGCTTTCACTACTGCAGCCAGTCCTCTCAGGTTCCTCCCCAAACTGGTCAATGGCTTCCTACTGATCACAGGAAAATAACCAAATTCCAAATATGGTGTGATAAAGACTGCCTTTCTGCAATATTCATTTTCCCCTTCCTTCTGGAATGGCAGTGTATCTCTCTCTCCCTCTTCTTCTCTCTCTCTTATATACACACCATTTTTCTAACTTCCCTTCCAGAGATTAATTACCTATGAGATATAAGCAGAAATTGTTATATAGTGTGGCTAGAAAAGTCCTTTTCACCTTGTCCTTTTAATACTTCATGCCTAAATATGGGTGTGATGGCTGGAACTCCAGCAATCATTTTGAGACCTTGATGATGGAAGCTAGAACTGGAGGTGGTACAGCAGAAAGATGAAAGAAGCCAGAGAGCCCTGAAAACTTCATGAAACCACCATATCAGGCTCGACTGGCTACTACTAGGCTTCTTCTATGTGAGAGAACAAAATCCTGTGCTTGAATCCTTGCTATCATTGGTTTTCTAGCTTAGGAATTAAACTCAATCTCTAACTAATCTCTAATTATTTCAATCTCTAATTGAGGTAGTACCAGACCTACAAAGCCCTAAACGGTCTGGTCTCTACACTGCCAGCTTCTTTTTGTCCCATTTCTGCCCTTATGTTGTTCAGTATTCACTGGCCTGAATTCAGCTGCTCATATACATCACATGGGCCGTTCTGCACAGGGACTTTGTACACACTTCTCTGTGTGTAGGACTGGCCTGCATCACCTTCCATCTTCCAGCCTGAGCTGACTCACCTCTACTCATCCTTCAGCTCTCAGGTGGAGCAGAACTTTCTTAGGAAAGTCCTCCTGGAGCATCCCTCTTCTGCTCTTCACTCCCTCCCCCCGCCAATCAGGAAGAGGCTCCTTGGTCCTGTGCTGTCTTACAACTATCGTATATCTGTTTGATTTAGAATATTTTCTTAGGTGTAGGAATTAGACATCTCTTAGTATGATTATTTGACAAATACCTATTTCCCCTATTATATTGAAACTTCATGAATGCAAGGGCCGTGTCTGTGTTTGTTCAACATTATGTGTGTGTGTGTGTGTGTGTGTGTATTTGGTGCCTAATAAATGATAGTCATGTGAATGAATGAATGAATGAATGACTTCTAGCCCCCTTTTTGTCATCTGTATCAAGTCTCTTCATTCTCTCTCACCCCAATCACTCTCTTGCCAAAACTCTCAACCATTTAGCACTAACATTTTCATAGTGTTTTATGGTTTCAAAGCACCTTGATACAAATTAGCTCATTTTCAGTCTCTCCAACAGTTCTATAAGATATTTAAAGAGTGTTAAATCTTTTCCCAAACAGACTTTCAACATAAAGTCACTACTTACTAATATGTTTAAATGGTCACCAGAGCTTGTGGCCTCATTCCCTCTCATTTAAATCTTGAGCTTCAGCAGTAAATTGTGATTTAGAGAAATTTTCAGCTGTTGTGTAGCCATCCAAAATATATATATGCAAACTGAAAAAGGCCAGCTAGGGAAGAACCTCTTAACGTCTCACTCCTCTCCCCGCTCCCCTCAACCAAATAATGCTTTCTGTATCCATTCAGTTCTGACCTAAGACCCCAGGTGACAGTGACGCTGCTGGTTCTGGTGTGCTCGGAAAACCACTGTTCTAATGTCTCCTCAAGGGAAGAGGATGTGTTTCTTTAAAGGAACCCAGCAGTGGATAAATTTGCTGCTCTGTATTTTTAATAGCAGCCTGCAGAGCATGTCAACTTGGGTAAAATTTCTAGCTCACCCAGGAGAAAACTGCAGAGTCGTGACAATCCACAGAGCCAGGCAGGCATATCGCCCTGTGGGTAATGAGGAAGTGAAGCCACCTAAACCCACTGGGCGAGCCCTGGGACAGTGGGTGGCTTGCCCAGACTTCTGCACCTACCTTCTTCCTAAGACTGCCGGTCTTAGGAGACCACAGCAGCAGCTGCCTGTGCTGCAGGGGCACGCTCTTCAGTCTCAATTTCAGCAGCTCCACTGGCCCAGGCCAACAAGGACTGGCCCTCAAAGTACAAATAGCACAAGGAAAGCAGGATAGGCTCTCTGACTCCACTTTCACTCTACCGGTGGCTTACAAAGTGGAATTATTTCTTCTGTGATCTTGGCCATCCCTCCAGTCTGATAACCTTGACAACCTTAATATCTGTGCATTTTAAAATTTCCCTCCAGCAAGATGCTTGTGTTGTTTCACATTTTCATCCCTGTTTCCCTCCTAAAATGGTCTGAGGAAGTCAGTTTGTTCCTAAAGCACGGTTGTGTCTACTTTCATGATTGATTTTGAAAACTTGATTTGGGTGTAAGACCCAGGACCAAAATGAAGACTAGCTATCCCTTCCATCCACTCCACAAGTCCTTATTGCAGGGTATATGGGGGGTACCAGGATGGAAAACAGACACACAAAGAAAGAAAAGTGTCTTTATTGCTCTTAAGGAACCGCTCTGAAGGTTCAATATCCTCACCTGAAAGAATGAAAATAAGAACAGTCACTCGTACCTTGCACAATCATTATAGTAGTTAAATGAGATAACATGAGCCTGTTGTTATTACATTAAGTAGAAAGATAACAACAGAAATGTTTCAACTGATAGCCACGTGTGTATTACAGCTTTATCATGCTCTGAATATAGAAGTGCTCAAAGGGAAATGCGTAAAATTTTATTATATCTTCCATTACCAACATTACCCTTCTAATATCCACTTACATTTATACTCCAGGCCTTTCCTTAGGGCAGATTGCATATTGCCTATAAACCAGTATAAGTTGTGTCTTTACAGCATTACTCTCTACCACGTGTATGATTACTAATACTACCAAGTAATAGTAACCACTAACACTGTGAACATTTACCATGTCCCTTGCACTGTTCCTAAATGCTTTGAAGTTATGATCTCATTTAGCACTCAGGACCACACTGGAAAAGACATACTACTTTTCATTGCCCTTTTACAGGTGAGGAACATGATCCCCTGAGAGTTCAGGTCACAGAAAACATGGCAGGGCTCTTACAACAAGCACACATACTTGGCAGATACGCATGCGTGGATATGTCACCAGGAAAATTATCGGGCAGGGAAGTGTTCCAGGTCATACAACGAAGAGGATTCTGGTTCTACCTGCTCCCTGCCTTGTCCTTCTCTAACCTCTGAGGAAGGTCTCAGCTTGCCAAAGAGTCTGCTATGTTGGAGTTTGTGCTGAAAAATGGGTGACGCAGATGGAAGGAGAGAAGGATAAGAGCAACTTGAGTTAAGGTTGGGGCTGGAGTTTGAGGAGTTGGGAAAAGAAGTGTGGGCGTCGCCACAGTGTAGCGTATGTCGAAAGTGGAAAAAGAGAAAAGGAATCTGAGAGGAATGTACTCTAATGTGTTCTCCAAACACAAGTAAATATCTTGAGTTATATTTGAGTGTTTTTTTTGGATGTCAACCAAAGAGGCTGCTTTGAGCTGGACAGGGTGGATGAACAACTTTTAAACATTATGGGTATACGGTTAAAACTTTATAACTTATCAAAAATCTTCTGGTTTTATGTGTGTGTTGGCAATAAATACCACTGGTGCCAACAAACTTTGAAAAACTTTGTTTTGAAGTAGTCGTGCTTAATGTTTCTAATGAGTCAGAACACCTCGTTTGTTAAGAAACCAAAGCTATCTAGAACTGATATCTTTGAGGACTGATATGCATGAGGTAGAAGAAGGTATGGTGGCCAGTGAAAGTAGTTATTGCTTATATCAGGAATAGCACTGAGGAGGTGGTTTCTGTGCTACTTGGGAACATGATTACTGGAGGAAAATCTCTATTTAGAACAGATCTCTTCAACCTCTCAAAATGTACTTTAAGTGGGTTTTAATAAAATCATGCCTTTTACAAATGATAGTACATGATAAGGAAGTGAACCACTTGACATTCAACTTGATATTTCAAGTCATGATCAGGAAACCTATGAAGACATACTAGTAAACCTCTGAAGCTTAATGAATCTTTTGCTGGGGGAAAAAGAATATAAATTATGTTTTCATATATTGAGGCATCCATTCGAGGTCCATTTTATTTTCAGCATTGTATAAAATGCTAACTTTAAAAAAACTAGAAGGATTAAACATTACATTAGGGATATCATGCTGGAAAAATACCATTTAAAAAGTGTTCAAGTAAGCACATGCAAATTGCAGAAATTATGGGGCTCAAGGGAAGGATTTAGAGTTAGAAAAATATTAAAATTTCCTCTAATTATTTGGGGTTGATATATTAGCAGTCGGACATTTAGGTTGTTTTCTCAAATTTTCTTTAAATTCTCTCTTATAAAGAGGTTTTCTAATCTTTTGAAATTGAAGTTTTAAAAATAGTCATCATAAAGCTTGTCCTCATGATATGTTATTATTCAGAAATAAAATTTAATAATAATTTTTGCCTTGACCAGTGTAGCTGAGTTGGTTCAGCATCATACAGTAAAGTGAAGGGTTATCAGTTCAATTTCTGGTCAGGGCACATGCTTGGATTGCTGGTTTGGTCCCCTGGTTGGGGTGCATGCAAGAGAAAACTGATAGATGTTTCTCTCACATCGGTGTTTCTCTCCCTCTCTTTCTCCCTCCCTTCCCTCTCTCTATAAATAAATAAATAAAATCTTAAAAAGTAAATACTGATGGCTATTGAAAATAAAAATCATCTTTAAAAACCAGATTTGAAATTATTCATGATTCAATGAAAAAAATTATAATGAAAATTAGAATTATTCAGAATTGAATGATTGTCAATGAAATTAAATACTCAAGGGAACAGTGCTACAAGTAAATGCAGCTGAAAGGAACACGAAGTCATCCAAAGAAAGAAGGAAGCACATAATACAAAAAGAGCACAAATTAATGAGATTGAAAACAGAAATGTTGCTGGGGTTTGAGAGAGCAAAATAAATGACTTCACTGCTCTCTCTTACACTCTTAATCCGTTGAGAGCTCAACAGAGAGTTACAAACGTGAAGATCAAATGATCATCTTAATTAACTATTAACTACATGGAGGTTGTGACTTAGGGCAACAGCCAAATGGATGTGCTAGTACACCCTGCCCACCCTCCATCTGTGTGGCTCAGCACACAAGAGAGAAAGAGGCCAACTCACCTCAGATTATCACCTTGTACTACTCTGGGGAGTCGAAAGAGATCCAGTACTGATGCTTAGGATGTTTGATGGTTTACGTCCACCCAGTCAATAAATCAGGACCAACAACAGATATTAAAGTTCGCCTTTATGCAGAGAAATAAGGAATGGGGAAAGAAGTTGGAATTATTTAGGGAAATCTGTTCATGTGTAAACTATAAGAGTAGGTAATTACTATTTTCTCCCGTGAAATATAAGACAGAGGATCAACCACATCAAATATCTTGATTTTAATAAAATAGATACATTTGGGGCAAAATTAGAAAATAAAAAAGAGATAATGCACAAATAAATATGTTAATATAAGACAGAGAATATAAACCAAGACAAATCAGACATTAAAATAATAAAATGATAATGTGAATTTTATACAGAGATATTTGAAAATTTAGACAAGAATGGGTAGTTTCCCAAGAAGATATAATTTTACATAACTGAGTCAGAAAGAAATAGAAAACCAAATGGACTTATAACCATTAAAGAAATTGAATCTATAATCATATTTAAAAATCTACCCAAACTCTCCCTTCCTCTCTCTCCTCATAATAAGAAGAAGAAGGTGGAGGAAGGGAAAGAGGAGAAAGTGAAGAATCATCACCAGGTCAAAATAATTTTAGTGGTGAGTTCTGCCAATGGGCAAATCCAATCCCATGAGAATGGTTCCAGACAATTTGGACCACCCACATTTTTCTCAAGGATGACTTAAATTTCTTCTGTAAGGAGGAACAATTTTTGTTTTTCTTTAATCTCTTGAATTTGTTCTGGTAACTTTTATGTTCCTTTTATTATATGTATTAAAGGCTGATAACAGGCTCCAAAAATATTGTTTCTTCATTCTCAGAAGAAAGGCCAATGTGTAGTGGGAGCTGCCGTCGCTAGTGGAAATGAAAGGTGGCACAGCCCCTTGGAAACCAGTTTACTGGTTTCTCCTAAAACCAAACATACTCTTACTGTACAATCTAGCAATTACACTTCTTGGTGTTTTACCCAAAACAGTTGAAATTTCTTGTCACACAAAATCAGCACACTGATGTTTATAGCAGCTTTATTCATAACTGCTCAAACTTGGAAGCAACCAAGATGTCCTTTAGCAGGTGACTGAAAAATAAACTGTGGCACATCCAGACAACAGACTATTATTCAGTGTTAAAAGGAAATGAACTCTCAAGCCACAAAAAGACATTGAAGAAACTTAAGTGAAAGAAGCCAATATGAAAAGGCTGCATTCTCTATCATTCCAACTACACGACATTCTGAAAAGGCAAAACTACGGAGATGGAAAAAAGACCAGTGGCTGCCAGAGGCTGGGGGCAGGAAACAATGATTTTTAGGGCAATGAAACTGGCCTGTGTGATACTGTGATGGCAGATACATGTCACTGTACATTTGTCCAGACCCATAGAACATGCAATGCTGAGAGGGAACCCTAATGTAAACTATGGACAACGGTGACAATGGTGCCACTGTAGGTTCATCAGCTGTGGCAAATGCACCACTCTGCTTGGGGATGTGGATAAGGGGGAGGCTATGCATGGGTGGGGGCAAGTGTATACAGGAAATCTCTGTAACTTCTGCTCAGTTTTTCTATGAACTAAAACTTTTCTAAAAAGTCTTAAATTTTTAGAAAGAGGAGACAGTGTAAAGGACAATTCATTTTAGTACATGTTTGAGGCAAAGTTCATGGAGGAAATGGGAGGAAAATTTTTGTTAATTCTCCAATAAAGAAAAGCCAAGGAATCCCATTCTAGGCCCATTGCCGTAAATGATCCCACTTTTTAAGGGAAGAAGACCCTTTACAGGTGACCCTTCAGTTCTGAATTGCCAGCCTGCCTCCGGTTTCCTTTTCCAGCCCCTACTGTTGCCCAGAATTTTGCATCTTGGGGAACCCTAAAGATTCCTGAAACAATGCCCATTGGCAGCCCTACCAGATCTATTTTATTTTCTATTGGCCCGATTGTGGTGTTATTGTGAATTCTCATCAATATCCTCTTCATTTTGATTTCCTGAAGTCATGCACTCTGGGCTAATGGGTGGGTAGCAAGAAGGCACTGATTAAAGAACGGTCATGATCTAGCTCTCAGCCACCTGCTCATGTACTTCCAGACGAACTGTGACCCATCGCTCTTGTGAGGGTGGTCAGTTGTCTAGGTTGCTCACCATCAAAGATGGGCTTTCTGTGTGATCCTGAAGACCTCATATCTGTTTAATGCAATCCCCCTCCATCCCCCATTTTCTGTTTAGAACTCATCGTCACAAAGAGTTCCATTGTTTGGTTAAAGGCTTCCTTCCTTATTATATCACTCCTGGGAGGAGTAACACATAAGCTGTACAACAGAAGTGGATGACAGGCCAGGATGAACTGAAGATGGCATTTTGCAAGTGGCAGAGGTGGGGATGTCTCCACACGAGGCTGGGACTTCTTTGAGTCTGAAGACTTTTACATTATTTTTTTCATCCTTTTTCATTATTGCATCCTCAGTATCCGAAACTATGCCTGATACATTATATGAAGGCTCAAAAAATGTTTGTTGAAGAAATAAATGGATGGATGGATGGACAGATGGGCAGATGAATAAAGATATAAAAGGCATAAGGCTGATATTAAGACAAAAATTAGCTTGCTCCTTGGAGCTGTGCAGGATACGGCTTCCTAGGTAAGAACTTGATCAGCAGGACGAGCAGTTGGGAAGTGCTTGTAGCTGGCTGAGCATCACAACACTGTGACTAGACCAATGCAACATTTATCCGTTTATCCATTCATGCTCAAACATACTTGGAGTGCTACAGTATTCCAGACATGTACAAATGCAAAGATGGGGACAATAAAATTCCTTAGGAGGCTTTACAGACTGGGGGAGAGAGAGACTTGTTCATAGGAAGAGCAAAGATGTATTCCCAACAATCAAGGGGTCAGCAGGGTGGTTTTCTTCTGAGGGCTGTGAGGGAAAATCTATTCTAGGCTTTCTTTGGCTTGTAAATGGCCATCTCTTGAGTCTTCGCATTGTCTTTCTTCTGTGTACGTCTGTCTGTGTCCAAATTTCCCTCTTTGTCAGGACATCTTCATATTAAATTGGGCCCGTTCTAATGACCTAATCTTAACCTGATCATCTGCAAAGACTCTATTTCCAAATGAGGTCACATTTGAGGTACTTGGGGTTAGGACTTCGACATCTTTTGGGGCACACGATTCAACCCTTAACAGCACCCAAGATCTCAGCTCTTCACTATTCCCACTCTGCTCCCACATCCTCCAGTGTGATCATTAGAAAAACTGTTACCAAGGAGTCCTGAGGCTTATGCTTGAGATTTTTTAAAAATTGCATTTATCAGGGAGATCTTACATTGTTCCTGATTTATTGCTTAATGAAACTGACCGCCACCTCTGCGGCTTTAACTATAAGGCAGAGGAAATGAACAACAGAGAATCCAATCTGAGGTGACAGTGAGGCCATTTCCATTTAAATTTTTGCCATTTCCCACTGTGCACTTCATTCCCATAAACCATGGAATGAAGCAGGTGGGCCCACTGGATCAGGTCTTGCTGCCCGCTACTGCCAGAGTGAACATCTGGAGTGAAGAGTGAGAGCTGGATCCCGCGCACAGGCGGGCTGTGTTGGGCTGTGCAGGACGGGAACCATCTCAGGGTGGATGTCTAGCCCAGGCTGCTTGGGAGAGGGTTCACTTAAATATCTGCTCAAAGCATTAGGCCTGAAAGCACAAGCAAGTTGTTCCCTGCTTAAACAGAACCACAGGCTGATTCCGTAGCTGAGAGGGATGTTAGCAAACCTGTTCCAAAGATCCTGTGCCTGGCAGGGCTCCCCCAGGTCTACGGCAGTGTTAACACCCCACCCACATCCCTTTGGTAACCCCACCCAGAGGTTACCTTCAGCTTCAGTGAAAAATTCGCATGCACTTGGGAGCCTCCTTCTCAAGAGACAGCTGTCTCTTCCCCCTGTGGGTTTTCTGTGGCTGCTGGAGCACTATGGCACTAGGGTGGGGCAGGCCAGGATAGCTGGGCAGTTATACTGCAGCCCTTAAGCAACAAAGGGCAAGACCTGATGGGTAAAGCTCCAGGTGCTTCACCCCTCGGCCGGACAGTCGTGAGGCATGTTCTGCACATTGTCTCAGAGGACCTCCAGCACATCGCGCCTCTGTCACACACAGTGTACCCACTAGTTAACACGCCCTTCGGCTTTCCTCCCTCCTCTGTTTCCTGCCTAATCTTGGCCCCTGGGATAGCCTCCCAGATAAACTGCTTGTACCCAAATCCTTATCTCAGGGACTACTCTGGAGGGAACCCAAATTAAATCAGTGTTTATAACCCTCCGAAACGACACACAAAATAGGCATTCCTCTGCATTTTTCGGAGAAAGGGTACATAGCTTTCATCAGATCCACAAAAGTTCTTACCTAAAACCAGAAAAAAGGAGTAAGAACCACAGTTCATCATTTCATGGATGGAAGAGTTGTTTCTTTGGGGTCTAATCTAATCGCTTTCAGCTTGGGAAACCGAAAGGAATGGAGGCAACATTTTAACTTGTTGGCAGATCAGCATCATGGGAACCGGGGAGGCAGAGAGAACAGCACCCTTGTGTGGGAGTCCAGGGCAGGGAAGATCTTTACACGCAGCTCTCGAGTGCTGTTTCCAAGGCCAGTGATTGTCTAAGGCCATCTGACGTGTGTGCACGTGTGCAAGCCCTCATGTTAAAGAACTTGACTTTCATTGACTTTTTGTGTCTGGCCACCATTAGAGGTGTGTCTTCATGTCAAATTATCATTAATCAGCTACTGTCCTTATGTCAAAGTCCTGTATAGTGTTAATTTGCCACTGGAAAATGCCTTTTCTACAGTAAGATTTTAGTCTTGCTGTTTGTTAATAAATGGAGACTTAAATTTGCCATCATGGAAATTATGGAAATGTAGCACTGTGATTGCTACAGTGGATGCCAAATGTGAGGGGCTGGAGCCTAATAACCACTAGGAAACACGTGACTCCTCCACATGAGCAAAGCCGCACAGTCGTTTGAGTATCCAGGGTTAACGTCAAAGAGACACAAAGAAAATGAAGATCAAGTTGTTGTTAAAACACTGTATTTCAACATTCTAATCAACAGTCTAACTCTTTAATAAAGCTGGAAATTTGCTTTGACATCTGTTAGGAAAAAAACTTCAGGCATGATTTCTCCATGCCAATACCAATGATTAGATTAGAGAAACACGTTTAGTCCAGATATTGGTAACTCAGTAGAACTGAAACATTTTAGTGACTATGATAACTTCTCATAGTTTATAAAGCATTGCAACATTAAAATTATCTTTTAATCTTGGTTAAATATAAGATATGATTACCCCAAATCAGCAAACAAAACCTTATTGTTATTAAGGTAATTGTGTACAAAATACTTTACAAATAGGCATCATTCACATTGATATTTATAGAAATCCGAAAACAAGAGCAGGATAAGCGTAGCTTTGGACTTGTTGTTTTTCCTTTCCTTTTTCTTCTTCTATTTTACATTTCCGGGATTACCATGAAGAATTCAGAAGAACAGCCAGATGAAGAGGTTCTGTCCCTGTGGAACTGGGTGCGCCCACCCTCCAGTCATGTGGGTGCATTCTGCACCCCAGGAGCTCTCTGAACCTTATCCTCTCGTGTTTTATGAAGCCCTCATCACAGGAGCGTGATTGGCTGAATCACGGGCCATTGCCGGTCGAGTCAAAGTCTAGCCCCCTCCCATCCCTGAAGGTCAGAGGGTGGGGCTGAAAGTTGTCACTTGTCTTTTTAACTACCAAATCCGACATCAGAAGTTTAGTTTTAGCCAAGTGATCATTTCTATAACATTAATTTAATATTATAAATAGGCGATGAATTGGTTTTCTTGTGAGTTTGCACTTAATTCATGTTCTTTTCCCCCCGTTGTGTAGTGCGCAAGAGCTTTCAGTGCAGTGAGAATACACCTAGTTCACTTGTGCTTAAATTGTGTTACAATACCAGTGCTTAAGGGAGCCCTCGGGGGCAGATGAGAATTTTGTTTTTTTCAAGGGCTTTGCACATCCCTCAAGCTTGAGAAATACTATCTTAATATCTCAGAGGAAGGCG
>PVKM010042432.1:0-12813 GCA_004027735.1 Carollia perspicillata | reverse complement strand
ACACTAAAATCCTCAACAAAATATTGGCAAACCACATCCAGCAATACATTAAAAAGATCATACACCATGACCAAGTGGGATTCATCCCAGGGATGCAAGGATGGTTCAATATTCACAAATCATTAAATGTAATACACTACATAAACAAAAGCAAAGACAAAAATCACATGATCATATCGATAGATGTGGAAAAAGCATTTGATAAGGTACAGCACCCATTTATGATAAAAAACACTCAGCAAAGTGGGAATGGAGGGAGCATTCCTCAACACAATAAAGGCCATATGTGAGAGACCTACAGCCAACATCATACTCAATGGACAAAAACTAAAATCTTTTCCACTTAGATCAGGAGCAAGACAAGGTTGTCCACTTTCACCACTTCTATTCAACATAGTATTGGAAGTTTTAGCCACAGCAATCAGACAAGAAAAGGAAATAAAAGACATCCAAATTGGAAAGGAGGAAACAAAACTGTCACTGTTTGCAGACAATATCATAATTTACATGGAAAATCCTATAGACTCTACCCCAAAACTGCTCAATCTAGTAAATGAATTTGGCAAAACAGGGGGATACAAAGTTAATATCCAGAAATCAAAGGCATTTTTGAATACCAACAATGAAACAGCAGAAGCAGAAATCAGGGGGGGAAATCCCATTTGATATAGCAACAAGAAAAATAAAATACCTAGGAATAAACCTAACCAAGGAGATAAAAGACCTGTATGCAGAAAACTACACAACACTGAAGAAAGAAATCAAGGAAGACACAAACAAATGGAAACATATACCGTGTTCATGGATTGGAATAATTAACATCATTAAAATGTCCCTATTACCCAAAGCAATTTACAGATTCAATGCAATACCTATAAAAATACTAATGGTACATTTCACAGACACAGAACAAACACTTCAAAAATTCACATGGAACCATAAATGACCTCAAATAGCTGCTGCAATTTTGAGAAAGAAGAGCACAGTAGGAGAGATCACAATACCTGATACCAAACTGTATTACAAGGCCACTGTAATCAAAATAACCTGGTACTGGCATAAAAACAGGCACATAGACTAATGGAACAGAACAGACAGCCCAAAAATAAACCCATCTCTATGGTCAATTAATGTTTGAAAAAGGGGGCAGCAATATAAAATGGGACAAAAAAAGCCTCTTCAACAAATGGTGTTGGGAGAGCTGGACAGCTACATGCAAAAAAAAAGAAACTCGAGCACCAACTTACACCATACACAAAAATAAATTCAAGGTGGATAAAAGATTAAATATAAATCATGACACCATTAAATTCCTAGAGGAGAATGTAGGCAGGGAAATCTCAGATATTTCACACAGCAATATTTTCACTGACATGTCCCCTAGAGCAAGGGACATAAAGGAGAGAATAGACAAATGGGATCTCATCAAAATAAAAAGTTTCTGCACGGCTAAAGAAAACAGCATTAAAATTAAAAGAGAACCAACCATATGGGAAAACATAGTTGCCAATACCTCAGACAAGGGTTTAATCTCCAAAATATATAAAGAACTCACATCACTCCACTCTAAAAAGACAAGCAACCCAATTAAAAAATGGGCAAAGGACTTGAATAGACACTTCTCCAAGGAGGACATACAAGGTCCAGAGACACATGAAAACATGCTCACTATCACTAGCTATCAGAGAGATGCAAATTAAAATCACAATGAGATACCTCTTCACACCGGTGAGAATGGCCATCATAAACAAATCAACAAACAACAAGTGTTGGGGAGGATGTGAAGAAAAGGGAACCCTAGTGTACTGTTGGGAATGCAGACTGGTGCGGCCACTGTGGAAAACAGTATGGAATTTCCTCAGAAAACTAAAATGGAACTGCTTTTTGACACAGTAATTCCACTGCTGGGATTTTACCCTAACAATTAATAGAATTCTTAAACACCAATTCAATAGAACCTATGCACCCCAATGTTCATAGCAGCACAATTTACAATTACCAAGTGCTGGAAGCAACCCAAGTGCCCATCAATAAATGAGTGGATCAAAAAACTACAGTACATTTACATGATGGAATACTGTGCAGCAGAAAGAAAGGAGCTCCTACCCTTTGCAACAGCATGGATGGAACTGGAGAGCATTATGCTAAGTGAAATAAGTGAAATAAGCCAGGTGGTGAAAAACAAATACCATATTATCTCACCTTTAAGTGGAACCTAATCAACAAAACAAATAAGCAAGCAAAATATAACCAGAGACAGTGAAATTCAGAACAATCTGACAGTAATGAGAAGGGAGGTGGGAGAAGATAGTTGGGGGAAAAGGGGGCAGGGTTTTCAGGAACAACTATAAAGGACACATGGACAAAACCAAGGTGGGGTGGAATCAGGGGAGGGAGGTTGGAATGGCCGGTGGGGGGTCAGTGGTGTGGGGTAAATGCAGACAACTGTACTTGAACAACAATAAAATAATTTTAAAAAGAAATTTATTTTCTAGAATAAAAATATAATTTTTAAAAATTCAAAAGGCATTAATGAAAAACAGAATTGCCACTCACCTCTGTGTATTCATCAAAAGTATGATCTTCTGCCTGAAAAGTCTCTATCAGCTCAACTGCAGTGCCATCAAGAAGCCAATTATAGTTTTCAACTGAAAATTAATAATCTAATTTAAATCTGAAAAATACCCTTTTAAAAAGATCAAGTGCTTTTTTATATGATCATAGAATGTAGTCTATTCAATTAAATATTATTTTTAATACTTTATTTATTTTTAAAGAGAGGGGAAAGGAAGGAGAAAGAGAGAGAGAACCACCAATGTGTGGTTGCTTCTTGTGCACTCCCTACTAGGGACCTGTCCTGCAACCCAGGTATGTGCCCTGACTGGGAATCGAAACAGAGACCCTTTGATTTGCAGGCCAGCACTCAATTCACTGAGCCACACTAGTCAGGGTTCAATTAAATATCATTACTAATAGTGTGTGAACATACATTATTAAAAATAGAATAAAATAAAACAGACTTAAGCAAACCAGGTTAAACACAGATCATTTAAATTAAAGATAATAGGGTATGTAATGATCTTAAAATAACTTAGAAATACAAATAAGGCAGTTAATAAAAGGTTTTGCTTAAGAGAATGTGAAATAACAATTATCTATCCTGATCTTATATACACTTGAGGAGACTATGAAATTGAGCTGCAGTCTTTTCAAATATTCTTAGAAATTACCTTGCCTTCACCCTGGAATTAGCTTTGTCCTTATTCCAATATCTTTGCTTTATTTTTGGCTTTATCACCCTATAACAGTTAGTATTGGCCCTTTGGACCATACAATAGAATTCTAGTTTCTTAGATTTGATCCTTCATGCTGCCAAAATCTATGTCCATGCTAACTTCTGGCTCTCCCTGCTCTTTCATGGCAACCCCAGACAACCAAATAGCTGACCAAATTCTAGTAAAAATAAAGTGTGATTCTTTTATGATAAAAAGGTATAATATATTTGTCACATATACCATATGTCTCATAATGTTGTCTTGCGCCTTCTAAGTTACGACGTATTGCCGCCTTCAGCGTATCAAGAGCCCACTCTAACACATGTTCAGGAAGTTCTGTGTCAAGATTTACAGTTGTTGAAGTTCCTGAGAGCCAAGAGGGTACTGTTTGGACATTCTAACATAAAGAAAAATAACATTTTATAAAATAAATATCTGTGTTATTGTTCTATGTGTAGATCTTATATTTTTGAACATTCTTTTCAGATTTCAGTTGCTCAAGAAAAGATAACTTGATGCAAATAATGATTTAAAGTTATATTGTATAGGTTATAGTGCAATGTAAAACTTACATTGGGTTAGTTCTCTATCATTCAATAAATATTTATTGAGAAACTATCATGCCAAAATGACTATACTAGAAAGCTCTAGGTAAAAAACAAACATAACTTAGATCTAGTACTTAAATAGCTCACAACTCATTAGGGAAGATGAGACATGCACAAAAATATTGCAATTACTGTACAATAAAACTCCTAAGGGACAAAAATTAACTTCAGCTAGGAGACTTTCTCAAAGAGAAAACACTTTTTAAAAAAAAACATAAAATGATTTGAAAAGTGGACATAAAACAAAGAATTATAAGATTTTGTGTATATAAATATTTTATAGAGCTTCAACTCAATTTAAAATTCTGAAAAAGAGCTATATGAAGACATATGATAGGTAAGGACAGCATAATACCTGCAGAGCTTCAGCTATTCGCTGTACCAAACCCACAACAATATCTTCCAAATCTTGAAAAGTAGGGTAAAATTCCATTTTATCATCATCAAATGTCAATTCCATCTTAAATATTGGCAGCCCTTGTTGATCTTCTTGGTCAAAGACTTTTACAAATCCTTCTACAGTTCTCTTTAAGAGGTCCTTCAGCTGCATGATATCATATTACTATTATTTTAGAAAGTACAGATTCAACCTTCAACTAAAATCAGTGAACTTATTGTCTATAATTAAGTCATTCTGTCAATACATTTAGTCCTGAAATTGGGTTCATTCAGCACAATATATTCTTAATAAATGTATTCTAAAATAATAAATAGAAAATTGTATGCAAATTTTTAATTTTTTATAGAATATCAACAATCTTAAAATGGAAACTCAGAATCTTCCACATTCTGTAGTGATTTTGTCCCTGGTACAGAAAACATTCCAGAAGACCAAACAACACAGTGAAAACTGAGGGAAGGGGAGGCCTGACATCCAAGGTTAAAGGTTTATGGGGAGGCATGCACATGGGATGAGGGACAGTGGGCAAGCTACAGCTAGATGCTATTGTCACAAGAACCAATTGTTCCATATTTAAAATTTTCATGAGAAAGTTACTAAACCCTTGGATGCTTAAAAATCACCATGGCGGGAATATTTACACCATGGAAATTAGCAAACACTACAAATCAGAATTGTTGTGTTTGCTATTCTATCTGAAGAATCAGATTTCCAGCATATCAATAGGTGAGGGTGAAACCACTGCCATTTAGAAATATGCACAATAAGTTACCAGAGTATGAATAATGCATTCTTATAAGGAACCAACTATTGGAAATTTACTCAAGCAGACAAATAAAGATCTAAATAATCTTCAAAATGCCCCTCATGTCTTTACTTATAAATAATCATAGTTCTCTTAAGGGGATAAAGATAAAACAAATAATGTATATTAGTTATAGTGTTACATACTAGATATTAAATATATTTCAATATATATATTATCCCTGTAAAAACACATTGCAAAATTCATGGAATCTTTGGAGATCTTTACCACCCACAAGGAAAAGTTTTTATTCAAAACTTTTTTTCTAGAAATGTGTTTCTACAATAGTAAAAATCTGAGGAGCCTATAAATATATTTGCATAAAATTGATACTCTCTTTCTCTTTGTCATATAAAGATGATCAATAACATTTTGACCAAAATTTTACTGAAACAAAATGAGAATCAATCAACTTGGAATTTCATAAGTTAAAAAGTATGTTTACTAAGATAGTTCTTTTGTTAATATATTCCAATAAAGGTATAGACAATTA
Source organism: Carollia perspicillata (assembly GCA_004027735.1). Taxonomy (NCBI): domain Eukaryota; kingdom Metazoa; phylum Chordata; class Mammalia; order Chiroptera; family Phyllostomidae; genus Carollia; species Carollia perspicillata. Next base: position 7,232 of record PVKM010042432.1, on the reverse strand, counting down.
GCTCATAGTCTTTAAACATGAGCCCAGTAATCACTTAGAATATTGACACATACTTCTAGACTTCCCTCTCATTTTAGATTGCTTTAGCAATAAACCATTTTTCTGCTTAATTTATTTAAATAAAATTATACTAAAAATGTTTTTCATAATTTACTTCAAAATAATTACTTAGCAGCATCTAAATAGACTTTTATTTAAAATACTCAATTAATTTTAATAACATTATCATTTAAAACACATGAAGCATATTTACCTGATTTGACATAAGTGTGGAAACACAGTTATAAAATGCATCCAATTTTTCAGGTTTAATGCCATCTAGTGCTTCCTTCTTGGTAAAAAGACTTATAACCTTTGGATACCATGTGTTCATTATCTTCTCCTCTGCCTTTCTAGCTTGTATTGATAGATCATTTTTCAGTGATTCACAATCAATTGGGCCTTTAGCTCTATTTGTGAGAAAAAATAAAGATGGTTTTAAAGCAAATGATAGATATTAGTCTTGATATACAACTGCTAAAACAAGTGAAATAAATTAAAACTTATTTGAAATCTAAAGAAAAGTTCTGAAGATTTATCAATTAGTTTTTAAAATTATATAGTCAAAATATTAAGATTCAAATGGGAGACATTAAAATTTTAAATGTTAATTATTAATAAATATGAGATTTTACCTAATTCCTGTTAAGTCCAGCAAAACTGTATTAGCAAATGTCATATAACCAAGGTCCAGTAACATTTTCATAATTGGATGAACAATGTGTAAATTAGCTAATATTTGACTTCTTGTCTGCACATAGCTAGAATGCCAAGGCTTAGAATAATCCAGGCCTCTGGAAAAGCAATACACCACATTAAACAGGACTCAAACAATATACTCTAAACTTTAGAAATAATATTTATAATATGAAATTAGTATTAAAGTGAGAAGACAGGAGATTGAGTAGAGGGAAATGTGGTCAGCCATGGGAGCATTAGGAGATATGCATGTAATAAAAATACATCAAGATCTTGAAAGTGCATTATCTTCCGAAAGAACAGAGGTCATTTAAAAAAATGTTTAATTAACTTCATTGGTGCTGGCCAGTGTAGCTCAGTTGTCTGGGCATCATCCTGCTAACCAAAAGGTTGCAGTTTGATTCCCTGTTGGGGCACAGTCCTGGGTTGCAGGTTTAGCCCCAGTTGGGGCACGTGCAAACGTTAACTGATTGTAGTTTCTCTCTCATATCAATGTTTCTCTCCCTCTTTTTCTCCCTCCCTTCCCCTCTCTCTAGAATCAATAAAAGTTTTTAATTTAAAAAAAATTAAATTTATTGGAGTAACATTAATAACATATGAAGCTTCAGGTATACAACTTTATAATATATTTGTATATTACCTTGTGTGCTCACCACCCTAAATCTAGTCTCCTTCTGTCACCAAATATTAGACCCTCTTTACCCTCTTCATCCTGCCCCTACCCCTTTCCCCTGTGGTAACCACCATACTGAGAACAGAGATCAATTGTTGGTAAGGAAGGCTGATGGGCCAGGCATGAGTTCCCTGTTAACATATACTGTACTCTGATTCAGTTACCTTGTATAGAGATAAATGAAAGCAGTCCTTAGTACTGGGGAGAAGGGATGGAGAAATCTATCTGGCATACTCAGCAGCTTCCTGAAGGGCGAGTTGAACTATATATAAGTTCCTCTAATTGTGTAGGCAACAACTAGACAAGTACAGTATAGAGGATACTTTAGGAGAGGGGGAAAAGCAGCAGTACTTTTTTTTAGGTGTGTTCAAAATAACTTTGGGTTTCACAGTTGCAGACTTAAATGTAAGATTAGTTTATTTTCAATCTGTTATCGAAACCTAGGTGCAGCACTGTTTTTAAAATAATTTACTCACACAGGGCTTTCAGGTAAAGGGCCTCCTTCATCTTCAAGCCATTTAACTGGAGGTTTCATGAGAACACTCTTCACTAAAATACATATATATGTATTAATACTTCTTGAAAATCCTTATAACACCTACTCAAATCAAAGTTTCTAACTTTTGATATTGGATGTTACAGTTTACTATGTATTAAAATGATAAGAAAAAATCCTTTATTTGAAACAAAGTCACATTCTCGATACTTATTTTGGCCTTACTTTGGAGGAGAATATGGTAAAGCTTCAATAAGTTCTGTTTTTTGCTTTCTGTTTATTCAAAAGTCACTGCCATGGCCGCTTAAGAAAATTTATTCCAATAAAAATTGCAAAGGTTAAATCCCTAATAAATTTCCCCAAATCCATTAGTATTATCTTATAATCCAATAAGTATATAGCAACAACTGTAAAGACAAAGTGAAAAATCAAAAAGCTATTTAGCTAATAAATATATAAAAATTACCCTTAAATAATAAATATATAAAAGTGCCCTTAAGTTACAAATATTTTGATATTACAGGCTCCAAATAAGCACTTAAATAAAAATAATATCTAAGAATACATATAACTAAATATATCACATTTATTATTCATATTTCTGATTTGCATTAGGAGGGGCAAGGGAGCTAAGGTGTTGTATATTACTTACCCAAATATCTCTTCATGCTTTTTTCAAAATCACTTGACACTTCACTTATGAGACTTTGAACAAGTTCTTCTCTTTTTTTCCCTTCCTTTAAAGACGTGGGTATCAGCATTAACATATGATCCAGCCATTCCTGCTGAATAGGTACTATAGTACTACTTTCTACACATTGCTTCATATAAATATAGTTGAACTGAGAATGTAATAAGAAAAAAATTAAATGTTCTAAATGGGATAGCATTTCAATGTCACTACTGAGCTCTGTGTTCTCAAGACAACATTTTTTCAGAATAAAAATATCTTGCAAAATAACATATTTTCAGAATAAAAATATTTTACCCAAAATTACAAAGATACTATTTTATATTCTTCCGTATTCATGATGAGCTCTTGCCTAATTGATGTTCTTAGTATACTTTTCATTTTCTGAAGCAAAACAAAGAACCTTTGTCTATCTTCCTTCATTTAACAAATATTCATTAATTCAACAAATATTCACACATTGTTCCAAATGCTAAGGATATACTTGTAAACAAAATATACAAAACCCATGCTGTCTGGGACATTATATTCTGGTACAGCACAGTACAGTATAATTTCATAAATTCTTCCATAACAATGAACAGACTAACAATAATAGACATAAACATATAAACAATACTTGATCTTTGTAGACATTTTAACATCATGAAAATTTCCATTTGTGCTAAAAATAGCAATGTAATACTAATAAAAATATCTACATATATTTTTATGGAACTAGACAAGGTAAGCATAAAGTTCATGTAGAACAAGAAAGTGAAAGTAGCCAAGAAATCCCTGAGAAAGAAAATTTACAAGGGAGGACTAGCCCTAAGAAACATTAAAATATACTATAAAGTTACTCTAATTAGAACAGTGAGGTATAGTTGTATGCCTAGACCAGTGCAAAAAAAGAAAAAAGAAAAAAGGCCAGAAATAGATCCAGCACATAGGAAATTTTAATACATGAAAAATGTGGCGTTTTGAATCACTGGAGCATGGACAAAGTTTTTAGTGAATAGTTCTGGGACAACTGGTTAGCCACTTGAAAAAAGATAAATGTAATAAATACCTTACACCATACATAGGAATAAATTCCAAGTAGTTTAGGGATTTAAATTGAACAGCAAAAGAGCTTCCAGCCAAGATGGAGGTACACACACTGTGCCTCCTCACACAACCAAAATTAAGGACAACAAAAATTTACAAACAAAGAAAACAACCAGAACTAACAGAAAATTGAACTCTACAGAAGTCTGACCAGCATTCATCCAGACCAGTAAGAGGGGCAGAGTCGGTAGCAAGTGGAGAGGGGTCACGGCAGGAAAAAGTGGTGGCTGGTGACCCAGGCATGCAGGCAGCGGCTGGCAGACCCAAAGCACAGAGTTCAAATGAGCAGACCCAGTGAGGTGCGCAAGGTGGCTGGCTGACCACAGTCCCACATTCGTGTGCAGATAAACCAGGTGCAAATGGGCAGCAAGACAGACCGCACAACCCAGGGCCCCAGCACCAGGAAATAAAGCCTAACAGCACTGATTGAAAACACTTCTGGGGGTTGAGGTTTCGGGAGACTCCCAGCATCACAGGAGAGTTCATTGCAGAGACCTAGAGGGTCCTAGAATGTACATAAGACCACCCACCTGGGAACCAGCACCGGAAGGGCCCAATTTGCTTGTGGGAAGCAGCAGAGGGAACTGAAATCCAAGAGAGAGCAGAGCAAGCACCATTGTTCCCCCTCTGATCCTGCCCCCACCTACAGCATCACAACCCAGCATATGGGTTGCCCCACCCTGGTGAACACCTAAGGCTCCGCCCTTCACTGCATAACAAGAGTGACCAGACCTAAAAAAAAAAGAGAAATGGCTCAAATGGAAGAACAGATCAAAGCACCAGAGCCGATACATCTAAGCGACCAAGAAATAGCCAACCTATCAGATGCACAGTTCAAAGCACTGGTGATCAGAATGCTCACAGAATTGGTTGATTTGGGCCACAAATTAGATGAAAAATGAAGGCTACGACTTCCAGCCAAGATGGAGGCATAGGTGGAAATGCTGTACCTCCTCGCACAACCAAGATTAAGGTCAACAAAGATTTATAAACAATAACACAACCAGAACACAGAAAATTGAACTACGGAAGTCTGACAACCATTCAACCAGACAGGTAAGAGGGGCGGAGTCAGCAGTCAGAGGAGAGGAAACACGGCAGGAAAATGCAGTGGCTGGCAGACTGGGAGCTCCCAGGGGGTGTAGGTTGAGTGGAGCTTGCAGACCCCAGGTGTGGGGAAGAGACAAGCAGAGCACGAAGGGCAGTTGGCCAACCGTGGACACACATTCTTGCTCAGATAAACTAGGCGCTTGTGGGAGGCAGCAGAGGGGATGCAAATCCGACACAGTGCGGAACAGGTGTCATTATTCCCTCTCTGACCTCGATCCCACAGTATCACAACCTAGCGACTAGGCTGCCTCGCTCTGGTAAACACCTAAGGCTCCGCCACCCATATGTTAACAGGCACCACCTGACCAAAAATGACTCAAACAGAACAACTCAAAAGCCCAGAGCCAATACTTTTAAGCAACCAAGAGATAGCCAACCTATCAGTTCAAAACACTGTTCAAAACACTGGTGATCAGGATGTTCACAGGATTGGTTGATTTTGGTATCAAATTAGATGAAAAAATGAAGGCTACACTAAGTGGAATGAAGGAAAATGCACAGGGAACCAATAGTGAGGGGAAGAAACCTGGGACTCAAATCAATGGAGTGGACCAGAAGGAAGAAAGAAACAGCCCATCAGAAAAGAATGAAGAATGAAGAAAGAAACAGCCCATCAGAAAAGAATGAAGAATGAAGAAACAAGAATTGAAAAAAATGAGGAGAAGTTTAGGAACCTCTAGGACATCTTTAAACATTCCAACATCCGCATTATAAGGGTACCAGAAGGGGAAGAGGAAGAGCAACAAGTGGAAAAGTTATCTGAGCAAGTAATAAAGGAGAACTTCCCCAATCTGGCAAAGGAAATAGACTTCCAGGAAGTCCAGGAAGCTCAGAGAGTCCCAAAGAAGTTGGACCCAAGGAGGAACATACCAAGGCACCTCATAATTACATTAGCCAAGATTAAAATGAAGGAGAGAATCCTAGAAGCAGCAAGAGATAAGGGGACAGTCACCTACAAAGGAGTTTCCATCAGACTGTCAGCTGATTTCTCAAAAGACACCTTACAGGCAAGAAGGGGCTGGAAAGAAGTATTTCAAGTCATGAGAGACAAGGACCTACATCCAAGATTGCTCTATTCAGCAAAGCTTTCATTTAGAATGGAAGTGCAGATAAAGTGCTTCCCAGATAAGGTCAAGTTCAAGGAGTTCATCATCACCAAGCCCTTATTATATGAAATGTTAAAGGGACTTATCTAAGAAAAAGAAGATAAAAAATATGAACAGTAAAAAGACAGCAAACTCACAGTTATTAACAACCACACCTAAAACAAAAGCAAACTAAGAAAACAACTAGAACAGGAGCAGAGCCACAGAAATGGAGATCACCTAGAAGGTTAGCAACAGAGGAGTGGGAGGAGGAAAGAGGGGGAAAGGTACAGAGAGTAAGTAGCATAGATGGTAGGTAGAAAATAGACAGGGAGAGGGTTAGAATAGTATGGGAAATGTAGAAGCTAAAGAACTTATGACACATGGACATGAACTAAAGGGGGGGAACGTGGGTGGGAGGGGTGTGCAGGGTGGAGGGGAATGAAGGGGGAAATGGGACAACTGTAATAGCATAATCAATAAAATATATTTTTAAAATAATTAAACAGCAAAACTATACAAAGACTAGGAGAAAAGAATAAATTTTTCTATAACTTAAGCATTTTGAAAAATGTTTTATGCTTCAAATTTCAGTTACAAAAAGAAAAAAAAATGATTGAAAAATTCTGGCTCTGGTTGGTATGGTTCAGTGGATTGAGTGCCAACCAAAGGTTGCTGGTTTGATTCCCTGTAAGGGCACATGCCTGGGCTATGGAGATGGGTGAGAGTCAACCAATTCATGGTTCTCTCACACATCGATTTTCTCTCCCTCCCTTTCTCCCCCCCCCGAAAATAAATAAATAAAATCTTTTTAAAAAAGAAAAGAAAAATTCTGACTACATAAAAATATTTGTGTGGCAAAAGAAGTTATACAATAAAGGTCAAGAGACTGACAATCTTGGATAAAATATATATATCTGCAATATATATCTCAAATAAAGTAAAAAGAATACTCCAATTTTTAGGGAATGGATGAACCTGAGACATTATGCTAACTGAAATACGCCAGTGACAAACAGAAAAATAGTATATGATTCTACTTGTATAAGGTATCAAGAGTAGTCAAATTCACAGAAACAGCAAATAGAATGGTAGTTACGGAGGAGGAAGATGGCGACGGAGTAGGAGGGAGAGGATTTCACTTCCCCCTACACACAGGAGGAAAAACTGGTTAATCCACAGAGGAACAAAGCAGACAGACAACAGTACTGCAGCGTATTTGAAAATAAGAGTCCACAAAACTGTAGAGGACACTTAAAAACCAGAAACCAGACCGTAAGAAGGATATTTCAGGACAGTAAGGTCCCAGGGACCACCACAGGACCGGGATACATTTGTAGCCCCAGGCCC
>PVKM010042431.1:0-12818 GCA_004027735.1 Carollia perspicillata | reverse complement strand
TATAGAAGGCCAATGAAAAGTTCAAAGATCATTGAACAAAAAAAAAGAAGAAGAAGAAAAAGAGTGGTTGGGGGTGGGGGAGTGAGAGGGACAAGGGATGATCTGAGCAGAGAAGTATCTGAGTGGGGACTGAATGATCACACAGGAGCCACTGCCCAGAGCCCAGAGCAAATGTTCTCCCTCCTCATAGAGTCAGGACTTTATAGAGGAAGAACACCTTCCCCTGACCAAGTTGGAAAAAGGGCAGGGAGCAGGGCAGGGTTTGGGTTGTGTTGGAGTATTGGGAATTCCCTCCTTAGAGCTTTAAACTTAGACTAGAGCATCAGTTTCCATGGATTACTGAAGTATAACCAAGAGGCTGGGGGAAGGACTCAATGAGATATCAAGGTCACTAAACAGAAATGTTTTATGAACTACTCAGACATACAGGAAGATACAAAGAACAAGATCATGAACACAGGTGTACCCTTCTTAGCTTGAACAAGTAAACCACTAGAATACAACTAAAGACCCTGCTTACTCTACTCCCCCTGGCTCCTCTTCCTCCCACAGGTGACCACTCTCCTGAATTATTCTCCACCCCAGGATTCCTGGTTCTCCTATGGAGAGTGGGCCATCATGACACCATTCACATGGGGCTACTTGATAGGGCTCCCCTCCTGCCCTGTTTCTCTTTCTCTCTCCCTTGCCAGATGGCTGAGCAGACAGACAATCAATATTTATGTGGAACCACCAGGCCTGCTGGGCAAGGAGGCCCAGTAGACAGAGACAGGGTCACCATCTCCATTGCGGGTGGGTTTTAACTCAGATACAAAACAGGTGACTCAGATGCTTGGGGCCTGGGACTAGCTGAAGTCAGCAAGAGCCAGGAGATAACCAGGCATGTGACTCCAGTGGTCAGGTCAGTGACGTGCACTCCTGGTCTCGCCATTACATCTGCCAGAGGTTACAGCTCCTGTTCACTCTGGCAGTTGGCAGGGTGAAACCTCAGGTGAGGCTGAGGGTAGAATAATAACCAGTTTATTTCCTGGCACAGTGCAAGCAGCAACACAACTGCCTGGCCAGAGGGAGTTTAGGAGAGGGACCCACATGTGCCCCAGGGTCCCAGTTCACCTTCCAGCAGCCCTCAGTTCCCTAGCTCATTACATGCTACTCTCCTGTAAGACCATCAGCTCTCCAGCATTCCGCACAGGTCACTCCACTCCTCTCAACGTGGCCTCTTGGTTCTAGTCCTATTGGTCAGTCCCCATCCTCTTCAGGAAGACTTTCTTGGTTAAGCCTTCCTGGTCCTGAGCACTCATACCCGACATGCCTTCAGTTCTCGAACAATTGATTGACGCAATGGTAATTTCCTCTTGTGAAAATGCAGTTTTGTGTGCTAGGAATGAACATCCCCACCACACTGTAAGCTTCTGGAGAGCAGGGATTGGGGCCATTGCATTCTGGGCATCTTTCACAACGATTGGCTCCATAAGTGTTTGTTGAATGATCTCTGCCTCCACATCTGCCTGGGGATTTCTCAGGGAGGAAGCCACCCACGCCTTAGTTTTTCTTGGAATCTCCCACTAGAATCAATAAAAGGACATCCGTTCCTGATTGTTGAATGAGTGGAGAAAAGCCCCAGAAAAGCCTCTGCAGCTAGCCCTCTCAACTGTTCCTCCCATGCACTGCTCACTAGCCCACCCACAACCCCCCGACCCCAAGCAGTAGGAGCACCAGCTACATAGCTTCATCATACACCTCTGAACCTTTAGCTGATCCTGCTGTGGTTTGACAGGCCTTATTTGAGAGTTCGTCTACCCACATACCAGTCTCCACAGTGTTTGTATCAAAACCATCCTCAGACAACAAAAGCATGCTACACACAGTTTCCTGCTTCCATACTAACACTTCTACCACATATTTGATCTTCATAGGTGTATCTCCATTCTACACATGAGGAAACTGAGGCTTAGAGAGATGGAGTAAATCCATAGTTTTAACTCCAGTCTACCAGGTTGCCCTGACACCCCTCTGCCTCTCTCTCCCTGTGATAAAGGCTCCCACAAAACACGACTTTCAGGAAAGGCACTGCTGCCTCTGAGCACTGAGAAAGACCTCTGAGGACCATTGGAAGCTACCTGCATGAAAGAAGACTGAGATGACCTTAAAGTCTGTGCAGGGCTGGAGCTGCCCTCAGATTTCTGGACAGCAGGAAACTTGTTGGGGCCTGCAGCTCCTGATGGAGGCCAAATCCACCCAGTCCAGGAGGTGGCGCTGCTGCTGAGCCAGCACTCACAGTCAGGAGCTCCAAGCAACCTCCACCCATCAGCACCCAGACATGACCCAGTTCTTCTTGTCTTGGTTTCTCTCAGGGCTTACATTGTTACAGCTGTCATGTTCTGAGCACTTAGCTCAGACAGGCTTTCTGCTAAGCACATGTCTGCATCATCACATGTCTCCCCACCTGAAAGAATCCATGAGGAAGGAGAATCTCTATTTACATGAGTCAACTGAGACTCAACAAGGTTAAGTAACTTGTCCAAAGATTTGTAGCTAATGTGCCAGAATGCAGATTCAAATCCATGTCTTTCTAGTGCCAATACCAAAAACCTCTCCACTACACTGCTTCCTGTAACTATTACCTCCACATTCCACCTCACCTAAACCAGAACATTTATTCTTAATTTTATTTATTTACTTTTCATAAGAAACATATTCAAAAAGTTCAACACCCATACACTACCATGCATACCACAAAAAGTCCTCCACACTTGATCCCCAAACATGAAGCAATCAACATCATCTGTTTCCTGTATCTACCTCCATATATACATTATGCAAAAGAAGTCATGGTGTATAAATATCCTTTCTCCAACCCTTTTAAAACAAATGACATGAGATTATACACGTTGCTCTGTACTTTTCCTTCTTACTAAACAGTGTGTTCTGAAAAATATTCCATATCCATACATACAGTGCTCTTTACTTTTCTTGATGGCTCCATAGTATTTCATGGTCTACAAATCTATTTAACCAATTCCCTAAGATGGACATTTACATTTCCAGTCTTTTGGTATGAAAAAGAATGTTACAGTGAGAAACTTGGTATATAATGTCACTGTGCCCATGTGCAAGGACATCGGTAGGATAAATTCCTAGACATGGAATTGCTGACTAAGTAGGCTCTGAAATGAAACATTCCCAGGGGGAAGCAGGAAGCCTGGTATCTTTCATCCTGGCTTTGTCACTTACCAGCTGTGTGACTTCCAACAAGATCACTAATCCTTGGTTTCCTAGTTTGTTAAAGTGATTGCCTCCTTGTAGGGTAGCTGTGAGGGTTCAAGTAAAAGAGGTAATGTATATTAAATGTCCAGCACAAAGCCTGGTTCATGGAGGTATTGATGAGATGCAGCCACGATCATTTCCCCTGTTCCCCCTCCCCGCCGCCTCCTGGGAAAGCATTTCTCCCACTCACCCATCCCTCTCGCCCTCTGCATACCCCTCCTCTATTGGTGTACTATGCTCCTAATGCCTCCTTACACCATCTGCCTGGTATCCCAGTTCTTTGTGTAGTTCCATGTGTTCCTTCTCCACCAAATAATAAGCTCCTGGAAGACAGAGACTCTCTTACTCATTTCTGAAACACCCTCACTGCCATCAGTGGTCCTGGTACACAGCAGGTGCTTAGTCGAGATCTGCTGAATTGAAATCAGCTCTGGAAAGGAGCCCTCACAGCTCAACCTCCCACATTCTTGGTACTTTAGCAAATACAGACAGGGGTCACCTTCAGCCAGCAGGCTGAAGAGGCAGCCAGCCTCCCTCTCCTGCTCGCTGACAGTAGTAATCAGGAAAGGGTTTTGATTGGCCATATTTGAAATCCCCAGCTTCTGCACTCCCATCTTCCACAACCGCCCACACATATGAGCTTGGTGTAAAGCATTCAGATATTCTACCACTGCGGAGGGGGTGGCAAAGCCTCTCTGGCCCCTGACCATCCCCTCCCCCGAGTGTCTCTGGTTTGCCCTGCACACCACGAGGGAGATCATTGCTAGAGACTGTCACGCAGAGAGTGTGGGGTGGTGAGAGGAAGTCATTTTAATTTCTCTGGGAGCATAAATGCTTCTTTAATTGCTGTCAAAGGCGGCTTCTCAGGGATGTATTATTTATTGATAACAATTGTGATGAAAGAGGAAAAAAAAAGCAGCAGTCTCTCCTTTGCTGGTGGCTGTCCTCCCTCCTGTGGTCATGGCACCTAATTCTTTCCTCCCCTGCTAGTTTCCCACTCCTCCCCACCTCCTCTTGCCCACTTCTCTCCTCCCTCATTGTTTTTCTCTGCCCCTGCCTTTATCCCTTCTCTTCAGTCTCTTTTCCTGCTTTGAAGTAGCTCTGTCACCTTCCCTCTCTGTCTCTTCCATCAGCCTGTCCCTCTGGCTCTCCAACCCCATGTCTTGTTTTTCTTGACCATATTTTTCCATCCACCCTTTGGTCCCTCACCTTTATCCTAAGTTTCCACCATTTAGCCACTCTTTATTCTATCTTCTCCCCACTTTTCCATTCCGGTTTCTCCAACCACCATACCCTAACTCTCTCTCATCTCCTCATTCTCACCCTTTTCTGTTTGGCGTCTTGAAACTTCAGTTATTCTCTTTCTGATCAGGAGAGAGGCCAGGCTATCTAGCCATGTGGTGTTTCCTGCACTGCCCCCAACATCTGGGATACAGAAAAGGTTATTTACACCTTCCTCTTCAAATGCCCAGCCCTTCTCCTTGCTTTGTGCCAGTTGGTCAGGTGGACTTCCATCTATCCTACTGGCTGTGTCAAGGGAAACACTAGCAGAGCCCAGAGAAGCTATCTCTAAGAAGGGATGGGGGATGGTGGGTAGAAAACCTCAAGCTCCTTCCTTCCCTGAAGCCCGGGTCTCATTCTTGGCCATGAACGGCTTCTCCCTGCAGGGGGTCTGAGCTTCACCTCTCTGTTTTGCACTGGAAACTGCCAAGCATGCTGGTGTGGGCAGAACACCAGCCCTCCAGCACCTGTGCCTTTAAGAAAGCACTAAGCTTCAGGCACCACCAGCCCCTCCTCTAGCTCTCCCTGGCTTGGGAGAGGGGAACAAAATGGAGATCCCCTCAGAGCCCCTCCAGACAAACTCATAAATAATAGCTTATCTTCCCACAGGGACAGGAACAGTTCCTCTATCTGTTCTTCTGGAACCTGGGAGAAGGGAGATAAGGCTCGTTTATCTATCTTCTCTTCCGTTCTTGCCAGTGAGAAAATGCACCTGTTTTTCCTTCTTTCCTGACCCATTTCTCCCTCCCAAAATCTGGAGGGGAAAAAAGGAAACAATGAGGAAGAGGAAACAGTTTCAGTCTCCTGCTTCCTCTGAGGTTTTCAATCCACCCGCCCCCAAATGTTTACTAAGCAGCTACTAAGTGCTACAGGCTTGGAACAGCATAGCACATCCATCCTTCCTCCAAATCATCCAAAGTGTCACCTTTCATCCCACAGAGCAAGGGCCTTGATCAGAGAGAGCTCATCCCACATCCCAAGGGCCAGGGCTGTGAACACAAGCATAGTTTTTGTGAAAGCAAATCTAGTTGCATATGCTGTTTGCAGTGAATTTCCCAAACCTCTCTCACAGTCCTCCAGTTCCTATTTTTCCTCCCCTGTGCTGGAAATTCAGTGGTCCCCTTCTGTCTTCCCAGGACTCCTCACCTCTGTGAATGCCACATCTCACAAGTCTAGCCAGTTCATAGTACCAGCTGAGTCTGGTTCGGCTCAGCTGGGTCTGACCCTCCTTACTACTTGGTTCTACATCAGTGCTTCAACCTGCTTTATTTACCCCCATGGCCTTGGCAGGTTGTGCTGGCAGCTTCAGGAGCAGATTTCTCCCATGTCTCTGAGGCTGCACTGCTATCACATAGGGGCCTGGCCCTGAGCGAGTCTGTCTAGGGCCAGCTGTAGTGTGTAGGTTCTTGACTTTGTACCGGAAAGATTTCATAACACGAGTCCAGGTGACTGTGAGGATGCATTTATGAAAATTGGGGACAGTGAGGCAAGGAAGGGTGTAGCATAGAGGGAGCAACAGGCTGCCTTAGCTCACTGGGAAGTCAGAGAAAATGGGCCTTGGGGACAGGTTAAGGGGGTTAGCCTGGGAGGAGCCACCACAGCCTGTTTCTCCACTGATTGCATGTCTTGGGGTCCCTTACAGTTCAGAAGATGTGTGTCTGTGAGGGAAGAAGCGAGTGAAAAAGAGGGGAAAGGGAATAGCACAGGGTGCTCCCTAAAGTCCTTTGTCTTGAGGCTTTTCTCTCTCTCTCTCTCTCTCTCTCTTTCTCTCTTTCTCTCTCTCTCTCTAGCAGGTGAGGTCTCAGGGGAGGGTTTTAGCAGATTATTCATCAGTTTTCCAGGTGTGCCCTTTCAGGTGGTCTCCACTGATTGGTCAGTGATAGGGCAAGGGGTCGTTAGTTCTTGCAGCTGGTCCTGGCATGCCTACCTGGTTTTGCTGCTTTTCTGAGCCTGGAGCTAAAATACAACTGAAGCCTAGATGTTATCTCTAGGGAGGTGACCTTCTTTATCTGGGATAAATTGCTTTGCCAGTTTGTCCAGCTACCTGTCTCAGTTGCCCTATTCCACTTGCCAAACAATTTTCCTAGCTTCTTACTTACTACTATCCTGCCTCAGTTCCATCTCACTACATTATGCTACAATCCCACCCTCACTCAGCCAGGCATTGTCAAGCCCACAGCTACCTACATGAAGGACACACCAACAGCATTATAGGGAAGCACCGCCCAATCCCCAAGGCCATGGGCAGACTGGCTGGGACCCTAGGCTGCCTTAAATATTGCCATGAGCTTAAGCTAATGCTAGGCCTGACTCCTAGGGAAGATGTGGAATGGCAGACAGCACAGCTGTATGGAAAGGCAAGTTGTCTCAGTTCTAATCATCACCACAGCAGTTAAACAATTACCAAGAGTTTTTAGCAGGTGGCCAGACCCAGCCAGGGCCTAGCCTGGGGCCACCTAGGTCATCACCCTATGCTTCCCCACCAAGCTATCACCTTTCACTGCAAACAGGACTGCCAGAGTTATTGCCATTCCCATCAACACTTGATTGCTGTCTCTCCTGCTTGTTCTTTCATTTCTCTTTCCCTGAAACTCATTCCGGTGCCTCTATATTTTCTCATTTCTTAATTTCTCTCTCCCTTAAACCATCACTGCTTCCTTTCTTTCTTCTTTCTCTCCTCCTCCCATTTTCTCCCTGTTTCCTCCTTCACTCTCCTTCATCCCTTCCCACCCCACCCCACCCCCCAAATCCACACCACCTTCTTTTCAGGACTATATTTAGCTCAGAGCTGAAGGTTTAGAAAGGCACTGCTGGAGCTGGCTTTCTAGTCTTTAGGGTCTGTCAGTGTTTCCATAAGAGGCTCAGCTGGGATGAGTTCCTATGTGAGCTGTTTCCTTTCCTTAGGCCCCAGGCCCTGGGCTGGGTGCATGTGGGAAGGGACCTCCAAGTACGCTGGACTGTTGTCTCCTGAGGTGGGCTAGCTCTTTAAGAGGCAACTTGGCTGCAGGTTAATTCGGATGGTGGATCTGAAGCCCAGGAGACTGGGCAACTCAGGATTCTGCCATGGGTGAGGACCTCTCAGACCTCGAGGGCAGAGTCCTTCCTAATGTGACTGTAATGGAACTTGAGGAGCTTTGAAAGAGCCATTTCACCAAAGCATTGTGCCAGCCTTATATGGTGTCTATAATCCCACTACTATAGCCTTGTCTTTATGTGATCAATCAATACCTCTAGAAGACCTTCTGTAGAATCATATTCCATATCAGAGAAACACTTTACAGTGAACTGCATAGTTTGAACATACTATTGCTTTTTGACCCTCACAATAACTAGATCAGGATAGAGAACTAGAAAGAACGTTGACATTACTTGCTTGAGGAATCCAGTTTAGCAAGTTGCACAGCTTGAACTGGAACTCAGGTCTTTAATCTCTAACTCTTATGCTCTTTCCACTGCAGTAAATGTCCCCCTACCATCCAGCCCACCCCAATAGGCCATCAGCCACCAGGACCCACAGCTGCCAGGTCAGGAGTCCCAGGTGTGAGACCAGAGACCTGGCTGGAATCCTTGTTCTATTACTTAGTACAGCACAATTTTCACTAGTGTGCTTCACTTCTCTGAGTCCCAAGGAGGACTGCTATGAGAATTAAAGGTCATGTTTTTGTGAACAAAAAAAAAAGGGATCCTGTAAGAAATCTGACAAATTCAGTGACTAAAAGTAACCTTCCAGGGTGATCTGGTCATAAATTCCTAACTGAGAAGGTCATTGTGGGTAGTGTGTCCCACATACATACCTGTTTTACTAAGAGGTTCGCCTTTGCCTCAAGCCAGCCCTATCCATTGTTTTCATGCACCCAGGGTAACACACCTTTGAAATATCAAAATAACCCTCTATTTCAGACCCCTGGAGGCATAACCACCCGCAAGGGAGCGCATGATTTTGTTATCTGTATTCCACCCCTATTTTTGTAAATGTTAAATGTTGACTATCTTAACATTTACACAATAGAATAATAGCACTAAAAAAGAAGAAACTCTTGCCTTTTGTGATAGCATGAATGGACCTGGAGATTATTATGCTAAGTGAAATAAACCAGTCAATGAAAGATGAATACCATATGATCTCACTTAAATGCGGAATCTAATAATGAACAAAATAAACTAATGAGCAAAACAGAAACAGAAGCATAGATACATGGAACAGACTGACAGCTACCAGAGGCAAGCAAAGAAGGAGAGCGGGGGAAAAAGGTGAAGGGATTAGCCAAAGAACATATGTTCATGACCCATAGATACAGACAACAGTGTAGTGATGGCCTGAGGGAAGGGGGGCCAGCTGGGGCTGGATGGAGGTGGACAAAGGGAGAAAAAATGGGGACAATTGTAATAGTGTAAACAATAAAAAATAAAGTTAAGTGTTGATTGGTGTGGCTCAGTGGGTTGGGTGTCATCCTGTCAACCAAAACATTGCAGGTTCAATTCTAGTCAGGGCACATTCCTGAGTTGCAGAACAGGTCCCCAGTAGGGGGCATGCGAGAGGCAACCAGTTGATGTTTCTCTCACTTCTTTCTCCCTCCTTTCCCCTCTCTCTAAGAATAAGTAAATAAAATCTTTAAAAAATAAAGTTTAAAAATGTTGACTATCTTATAACAATCAATGTGAAATAAATACATCTCTTCATTTTACTTTTTATCCAATCATAGTGATTTCCCTGCCTTGCTTTCTTTGCCTCCTTAATCTATCACCAATGGATTTCAGGCCATTTTTTTCCCACATTCCCCCCTTTGATTCCAAATGCATAAAAAGAGTTGCCAATCTGCCATTCTCTAGAGCATTTCAAGATCTTGATTCTGGACATGTCCTCAGGTTGGCTTAAATAAACTCTCAAAATTTTCTGTAGGTTTGGCTGTTCTTGTGTTGACATTCTAAATGCTTGACACATAGGTGTTCAAAAGGGTAAATAGTATCACTGGTATGTTAACATAGAGCACAGATTCCCAAAGGCATGGGACATGGGACATTCATGTTTCAAGGGAGAGGACAGCAAAGCTCTGGAGAGGTGAGCATTATGGCAGGGGTGGGCTGAGCAGCAGGTCTTGTTGGCATATAGCAGGTATGAAGAGGGAATAGAAGGGAGGTGGCTCAAATGTCAACTACTGTGTAGTCCCTACTGTGGACCCAGAACCTTATGATATATAAACACCATTTGCATCTATCCATTTATCTCCTCCTAAGGCTTGGGGGATGGCTTGGAGAGCAAGAGGGCCAGTATTATAACCCCCTTGCACAGATATGAAAACCAATATCCAGAAAGATCACAGCTAATTATTGCATCCATTTACTCATGCTTTCATCAGATATTTAGTGAGTGTCTACTATGTGCAGGTGCTGTGTTATACACTGGGCATACTTAATGACAGAATCCAGGGTCAGGATGCCCATCCCCATGAGTAATCTAAGATAAAACCACTGTTCAACTGGTCGTAAGTGGCAGTTGAGCCTGAGCAGGGAGCAAAGTCACAGCCCTATATGGACCATCTCCAATCCTTTGGCCTTTCCCCTCAGAGAGGGCTTGAGAGGGCCCCCCCTGAAATATTTCTTTGAAAAGTGGTCAAAGAATAGCAGAGGAAAGGGAAATTGAACCAAGAGAGTTCTTGGCCCCTTGGACTTTCTAAGTTCTTCACTTTTCTAAACTCAACTGCAAAACCATATGTACTGCCCCATGGGAAGATGGCTGTTCACATGGGCTTAGAATCCAGGAGTCTTGACTCTTAGTGCAGAGCAGGACCTCAGAAAATTTAAGCCAACCAGAGGACATGTGGGGAGAGACCTTCCATTCTATACCTTCCTCTTCATTTCTGGAACAGAGGAAGTTATCAATAATTTCCAACTTCTCTCTCAATGCTATCCCTGTTTCTTTCTCCCAAGAGAAAGAGTAAAATGAGTGTAAAATGAGTGTAAAATGAGTTTTCTCCCAGGAGAAAGAAACAGGGATAGCATTGAGGGAAGTTGGAAATGGGAATGTCATTGGGAATGTCATTTATAACATGAGATAATGTGGATGGGCTAGAAGGTAGGGAGGGTTGTTCAGGAGTTGTAAATGGGGCATGTTGCCTGAGTGGATGTGTAGTTTTCCTAAGTTTCATCCATTCATCTGCCCACCCATCCATCCAATCAATCTAATTTACTGGGCACCTAAAAGGCAAATGCTAACACAGTTTTTCCTCATTGTTTCGCTTCTTTATATTCGCAAGATCCACAGGTAGGAAGTGGGGAGACTTTCTAGAGGTCATCTCTTCCATTATCTACCTTTGGGACAAAGTGTGCTCACTCCCCTGCAAATAAACTGATTTCCTCAGGGAACTCACAACTGTAGTGAACAATCTTGGCTGCCCAGAAGCTTTTGTTATGTTTAACCTGAAGACCTCCTGCACCACCTAAGCTGCATTCACCACCTTTCCCAAACCCTCTCTTTTTCTGCTTTGATGTTCAATTTTTTAATTGCTTCCCTGTTCACATGGCTTCCTGGAAAGAGCTGTGGACCTGGGAGTCAGAAACTGTCATTTTGAATTCCAGCTCTATCACTCACAGTGGAATGACCACAGCCTTAAATTCTTTGAGCCTCAGTGTCTTTATCTGTAAAATGAGTGCAATAGTACCCAGTGGGTGTGAGGAGCAAATGAGATATTGAATGAGGAGCAGCTTTGTAAACCATAGACTGCTGTTCTCCTGTGAAGACTTATCATTAATTCCCCTTGTTTGTCAGATACCAGAGAAGAGCTGAGGAAAGCAGCAGAATTCCAGGTCAGAGTTGGGGACTCTGAATCCTAAGTGCCCTCTGGCTCTCCAGACAATCATGGGAAAGCCATATAAACTCTGTGCCTCTGTTTCCCATCAGTAAAGGAGACCCATTTTCCTGCTTCAGCCCAGAAGGGAGTTGCTCATAAAGAGTGATTGCTCACTCTCTCTTTTAGAGATGCTCTGAGCTCACCGCTGCCAATTACTATTTATTGAGCTTACATGAGGCATTCTCCCAAGCTGGATAAACAGAACTTTAAAAGGCGTGGGCCTTGCCCATGAAGAGCAGCCAACCTAGCCCAGTCCTGCCAAGGAGCAGAGCAAGGCACCATCTCACCACACATGTACCTCTACTGAGCAGAAATGACAGGTGTTCTCACCCCTGGCATAGGCACCAACACCCAGTGGGATCCTAAGTGATCTGAAAGAAGGGCTTCCTCCTCATGTGTGGGTGTACTCAGCTGCTGAGAACTGCTGATTTCTGCTTCTCAGAGTCTCTTGCAACTGGCCCTTCTTTGAGGTCCTGCCATCCTCCTGGGAATGTCTCATGGTGATATCATTGCAGTAATCTATCTCCTAACTGGTCTCCACAGCTCTGGCCTTGCTTCTCTCCCATACACCCCACTCACTGCTGTCAGATTTATCTTCCCAAAACACTTTAGCCTCTCAGTTCCCTGCTTGGTACTGGCAGTAATTCCCTATTGCCTAAAGGGTAAAGTTTAAATTGGATGCAGTAGGATCAGAATTAAGGGACTCCTGCCTCTGCCCTTCATGGGCAGGTTACTTCAATCTCTCTATCAGTTTCCTCAACTCTAAAACTAGGCTAATGGTACTGATACTCTACTACTGTGATTAAATTTTGAAATATATATAATGTGCTGTGCTAGGCTGTAGAAGTTATTCAATATATGTTAGCCTGCTTCTGCTTTCCCTGCACATCTCCTCCACAAGGAGCAGTGGGTGCCTAATCGCACAGCCACCTGGAATTCTGGGACACCGACAGTGACAACAAACATGCCCCATTTCTAAAATCCAGGAGGGCACTGAGAAAAAGGCTTTGGGATTGATGATCCACCTCAAGACTTCAAGCGAAAAGGGAAGGTAACATCTGCCCCAGGTACTGTGAGCACAGAGACCCCTGGGAAGGCAGAGGACTCAGGCTGAGATAAGGATGCAGGTATTGGTATACAAGAAATACTTTGTTCTAGAAAACTGAGTGTATCTCTTAAATGACCTTGGCTCAGCCCCCGGGGAACTCAGTTCATGTTCTTTCAAAAACAAGAGTATAAAACCAAAACAACAGGCAACATTAGCTGCAGAGCTCTTGCTCCAGCAGCCAGGAGCCATACGGAGCAAGGACATGGGACAATGGGCATGGCAAAAGCAGCAGCAGCAGCAGCATCCAGATGACTTCACTGACAAAGTGATCAAAAACCACAATGTCTGCCAAGGAAGAGTTAGTCACCAGGACG
>PVKM010042430.1:0-12900 GCA_004027735.1 Carollia perspicillata | reverse complement strand
TAGGAGTCTTTTTATTCTCCTGCTTCTCAAGCTGTATTCCATAGGCTATCTGTACCAGCGCGTACATATTCTTTATTACACACATTTATTGGGTACCTTCCATGTATCATACTTACTTATAGGTGCTGAAGGTATGGTAGTGCCAGAGATAGGCAGAACCTCCTGCCTTCATGGAGCATATGTTAAATTTCATGGTAAACTGAAGAGTCCACTGGTAAGAATGGAGTTATGGCAGCGTTCTAGTAATGACCTTCAAAGTCAGAGAAAATTCTGAATGGCCCTTTTCAGAAGTGACACTTGGTGGTGGCCCTTAAGGTGGCTACCTGCATAGAGGAAAAGGAGGACTGGTGTAGAAATGTAAGGCATCTGGTGAATGGGCTTCAAGTTTAAATGATTTCCCTGATTTTGAGAACCTTCTGGATTCTGCAGTTAAGAAGTTATTTTAATTTTATGTGGATTTGTTTTAATCAGGTATGGTAAGACACACAGTCATGAAAGTGATTGGTATGAAGGAAGAAGTTGTTATTGTACTCACAGCCCCTTAGAGTGTGGGGTGGCTCTGCCCACAGAGCCCCCCCATCCACCACGGATGAACATAATGCTACCAAAACATGATCTGCTTGGGGAGGAAAGGTGGTCGACCTCGAAGGAGAAAGGCCCAGAGTCTTTACCTCAAATGGTATTTATTAGGTTCGTACCACATAGGGATATAGGTAAACCTCATCAATCAATGTCAGGCAGCAAGCATCAAACAATAGATAACATTTCAAAGAAATCTGAGGGCTTAATCTGAGTCAGTGTCTGTCAGGTAAGGGGGTTGCAAAAACTTTAGGAGACATACTCACTTTCTTCCTGGACCCTTATCATGTGGATGAGAGTACTCTTAGCAAAGCAGGCTTCACAGGACTTTAAGAATGCTCTTTTATGCTCGATCACTCTGGAACCCACTCTGGCTGGCAGAGGGCTGTACCACCTCCCCGATAGATTCAGGCTTAAGTGGATTAAAGCCAGGAAGCGCTTCTCCCAGACGGAAATGGGACTCAGGCTATGTCAAAATGGCCGGGGGTATGAGGGTCTTTTGCCTCCACTTTGCTGCAGCCCCCACTGAGTCCTTCCTAGATGGCCTCCCACATGATCATGTCTGGCTTGGGTTGCCCCCCCTCTGAGGGGTCATACCCATCATGGACTAACCAACCAAGCGTTAGGGGCCAGAGATGGCAGAAGCAGTGCTCTTTCTTGCCAGGGAGACAAGCTTTGTTTCCTTGGTGGCTCACAGTCCGGAGGTCAATCACTCAGCCTTAGCCATGGGGGCCGGTTACAACTCCTGAACCCAGGCAGAGGGGTTCCCAACATTAGAGGAGGCACAACATTGCCACAAAGGACCATACTGAGAAGCACCATGGTAAAGTGAGTAGGCAGAAAGAATGGAACTGAGGGTAGGAGTCTTTAGTATGGTATGTGGGGAAGAAATGGGCAAGGTAAGGCAAGCAAGCTAATCAGTTTGAAGTTTGGGATAGTTTGAATAATTTTGGTGTGCTTTATGTTATAGAGATGTCCCCTAGTTGTCCAATACTTGGTCCCTCAGTGATTTCAACAGAAGGATAGTGTCCCAAAGTGTGAGGGCCCATAAAAGGAGGTGGTTATGGTATGGATTTGGGATTAGTTTGTTGGTTGATTGGACTATGACAGTCATGCTGGCAAATAATATTTCTAGGAATTAGCTAACAAAGGAGAGGCAATCCCTCCTAGGTCTTCAGGGCCCCAGAATGTCAGAACATCAAGAATACAGAAAAGAAGAAAATATAGTTATTACAGAAATGTTTCAAACAGCCATGGTATGTGCCATCCCCCTTTAGTAGAGATATGGAGTAATTGGGAGTTCTTGATATGTGGTTAAGAAAAATTCTAGAATGTGATAGCAAGGCATTTCATTACCCTCCCATACCCCAATTAAAATAAAGTATACATTGATAGGAGAGATTTATTTTTATGTATTTTTAAAAGATTTTACTTATTTATTTCCAGAAAGAGGGGAAAGGAGGGAGAAAGAGAGGGAGAGAAACATGAATGTGTGGTTGCCTCTCATACACCCCCAACTGGGGACCTGGCCCGCAACCCAGATATGTGCCCTGAGTGGGAATTGAACTGGCAACCCTTTAGTTTGCAGGCCGGTGCTCGGTCCAATGAGCCACAGCAGCCCGGGCCAGGGCTGAAAGAGATTTAATTTCAAAACTTACACATGTTCTGGCCTCATAATGTTGCTCACTTTGTCTGTTTTTCAGATATCACAAAGGCAGAAATTACAGATAGGCCATTTGATTTCTAGATTCCTAATTTTAAAATTTGTCCAAATTACCCGTTCAAATTAAATAACTCCTATTTTTTCCTTCCTAGAGACTGAACTTTGTTCTTTATAATCTGCAGACTATGGCCCAATCTGGTGTAACACTCGGCGTCCCCTGCGTGGTCCTCATGCAGCTTTCTTTCCTTCACACTTGAGCGTTGGTTTTGCTCCGTGGAAGTGCTCTGTCGCACACACAGTGCTCTGCTTACTGTCCCTTGACCTCTTTTTGCATAGTTTCACTAATGCCCACTGGTTTATGCAATTCTTTTTCTGGGAACTGCCCTTTGCTCCCCTCATCTGGCCCAGTCTTTCAGGCTCTCTTTAGATCCACTAATTTCTCCGGGCAGCTCCAGCTAGAGCTTGCCCATTCTTTTCTGTGAACACTTACAACACTCTCCTGCTTGTTACCATTTGATTATTGATGGATGTTCTTAGTGTTCCTTTCTGTGTCTTAAGGCCAGCGACCATTACGTGAAATCTTTTGTATCCCCTACAGTGATTTGCACCTGTTAATATTTATTGTTGTATTTAAGCCTCTTAAATTCTCAACTTATCTTTCATGGGATTTTTTGATATTTTTATGTTAAAAATATTTCCTTTTCCTACCTAAAACTCTCTGGATAATAGAGATAGGAAAAAAGGTAGACGTCTGGCTAGGTTTAGATCAGTTCTGGCTTTGACACTAACAAACTGCATGGCTTTGATTGAAGTACTTAACCTTTCTTTACTTTGGCTTCCATGTCCATAAAGTGAAGGAATGGGACTAGGTGAGCTCTGGGGTCTCTTCTAGCTATACCAACTTAAGATACTTCAAATATAACTTTTTTTGAAGTCTTCAAAATAAAGTTCATAAAGTCATTTTTAGCATGAAATTTAGTTTTATGCTTTCATTTTTAAATATTAAATTGATTTGACTCTGATTAGCTTTTACTAATCAGTGGCTTTTTTCTCTAGAGTATCTTTGTTTAATAGAACTTTCTGTGGTGGTAGCCTATTAGGTATCCAATTAGGTAACCACTAGCTACATGGGCTATTTAGTGCTTGAAATGTGGTGAGTATGACTGAGTGACTTAGTTTAAATTTGGGTTGCCAGTGGCTGCTGATTAGGCAGAGAAGCTCTGTCGTATTCCATTGAAGCCTCATTATCTCATTTTAAAAACTCCTCTTTATTAAACACTGGTTAATCCTCAGCGTGTTGCACATTTGTGTCCTCTGTGGTAGGGGACTTAAGGTTTAGTATTTTACAGAAATGGTGTCCCTAGGCTTCTCAAGCATTGCTACTAAAGTGACCTTGGTCCAGGGGTAATAAACATTTGCCTTCATAGGTTAGGGGAACATGACTTTAAAGTGGCCTTCTGTAAATGCAAAAATGAAAAGCTACACACAGTTTTATTTTGCTCTCTTCATGTTAAGGTGAAATAATATTTCAAATAATGCCCAGTCAAATTATGTAGTATTTCATCTCCCCACCATGCTTCCCACCACCCTCCATCCCCATCTTCAGCCCCAATTTAAAGAAAACAATTCTGGTGTCATTTCAGGATGACGCATGCTGTTTGTTCCTCCCTCACCCCTTCTTTGGTGTGGGAGAAGCATGGACAGAAGAAACTTAACTGCAGCAGGGAGCTGCCAAGACAGTGTAGAGGATGTGTGGGCTTCTTCAAGGGTAGGCAGAGGAAGGGGCATAATACTGCGGTTGCTAGTTTTGTTTTCCTTTACTATTGAGGGTGACAGATCGGTTGCCTGAAATTACTGTAGACCTCTCACATAGCATTCCCTTTCTCTGCCTGCATTGTGGAGGTAATGCTGGATTAGAGGCAGGACTCCGTGTGTGCAGAGTCTTATGGGGTGTAGTTATGTTTGGAAGTCATAACTGACCTGCAGTAAATCCAGGGCTGGCAAGGGTCTCTCTTACTTTAATGCAATTCAACATGGGGTTTGTTGCTCTTCATTGTTCCAAGTGAGCTTATATAGATAGCTGGTTTAGCCTTTGTTTCCTTAGCTTTCCTGATAATAATAACACAGTTGTTTCCAGTGTAGTGCCCAGAGTTGTACAAAAGGTGAAACAGATGGCTGATTTTCATTCTATAGAATTGTTTTGTATATTCCCCCCAGCAATTTAAATATTGGTTTTATTTCCTATACAAATGCACTCATTTATAACTTTTTACATTTAATACCATCACTCTACTTCAGCTATTAAAAATGAAGAATTGCCTGAAGAACAACTAGAATTATGAATATAATAGGATTACAAACAATTCTGAGGTTTCTGTTTTCATTCTCCCCCAAAACTTCTCCACTCCTCCCTTTGGCACCTTCTCTTTTCTGTTTTTGGTGAAACTGTCTATCTTTTGTAACTCTGACAATGGAAGCAGCTTAGTTCAGTGTAGATGCAAATGCATGGGCAGGTGTCCTACAAGATTTTCGTGATTCTTTTTCTGTGTTTATGCAATGGCTAAAGCCGCTTCTCACAACCAAGTAACATATAGCAAGACAACATATTTGTATCTTTACAATTAGCTGTTTCTGCAGCCTTTCTAAAAATTTGTTATTATTCCATAATGTCCAGCGTACAAAAATACTTCCATGCTGTCCCCTCTTCCCCACACCCAGGTGAAGGGCTTCCTTCCACGAGCATTTCACGCCATTGTTGCTTTTCATTTTTTCCCCCATAAGGACTACTTTACTGTATTGAGTGAGGGAGGGGCAAGAACCAAAAACATAAACAGGAAAAACGGATTCTGCTTAAATCCTTGGAATTTACATTCCTATGCAGTTTAAATATTTGGATACTTCAATGGATACTTTTCTAGAATGAATGATTCCAGTTTTGAATGCAGCTCTTGCGTCACTTCCATAGTTCTAAATGATGGGCAGGAGCTGAGAAAGGTCAGTGTCAGTCTCCATTTCCTGGAGAACATTTTTAAAAGACAGAGACACCCATCTCACCCATCTCTCCTCCCCAAAGTCATACTGAGTTCCTTGGCACTGCCACTGTTATTATTACCAGAATATTGGGTCACCTTTATGACACTGAGGCGTATTTTTAGTGTGTTTTAGGTACATATATAAAACCGCAGAATTGCTTTATTTAGAAGAAACATTGTGTGCAAAATTACATTTCATGATTTAATACACATAAAAGGAGCATGCATACTTCACACTGAAGCCCACATACAAAGTTAGTTGATCCCATGACAGTACAAGAACCGGCAGAACGGAGAATGAGAACCGGCTGCTGCAGATCTGAAGTGTTCACCACTTGAAATTAAAACCATGAATCGGATCTCCTTAAAGGGAATTTAAGAACATCAAATACAGACCTCGAGTAGTAATAGCAACATTGAGCACATTTTATGTATTTTTTAAAATGGTAGTAGAAGTATATAATTCTACTGGATCTTTTTGTAGTGTTAGTCAAACTTGTTTTTATTGATGTCACACTAGGCTGGGAGCAACTCTAGATGACAGCGTTATTATTATGACATAGTGTGACCTGCCCCCTCTGCAGGGATCACCAGAGTGGGCTGGGTGGCCTGTCGTGCTCTTTTTCACTGGTCTCGTGTGTTGCCTGTGGTGGTGAGTTAGCTCAGTAACATTCCTCAGTGCTGTGTCCTATACAGGATACTGGGGAAATGAAACACAGGGCCCAAGTCTCTTATTTCCATAGCAAATAGTTGTTGTGATGTCTGCTTTTGATCACGAAATATTTGTGATCTCTGCAAACTGAAAGATGGCAACAAAATATAAACATCTAGTGCTGGATACTCTTTGAGTGCATTATTTGTGGTAAAATTTCAATTATCTTACTACAGCATGTTAATTTAATTAGATCACAAGTGTCTGAGTTGAAAGAAGCCATTTTCAATGGACATTTTAACTTCTACATTTGATGTTCAAGACTAAAGTTTCCCTTATACCTCAAGACTTAGGTGTGAAACCTGGGATTCAACCAACAGGATACACTGAATTACTCACTCCACCTTCAGAGAAAGGAAACTGGAGACAAGATGTTTGTGAAAGTCTGAAATTACATTCTTGTGATTATCTCTTGCAGCCCAGGTGCCCTGAGCTTGGTGGCATGCTGGCCCCTCTCACTTGAGACTCATTGGTAACTGACACTCTCTGGAACAAGTCCTCTGGAAGATAGCAATAGCAAATGCTTCCAAGAACCCTTTAAGGGCAGATGGTGGAAACTGCATCAGGGCTAAATATATGGAAAATTCACCATAAAACTTGAGTATGTTGTATTTATTGTTAGAACAGCAGGAAATATGTAAAGAGTGTTTTCCTTTGAATTGATTGGCATTAATGTGTTAACACAATTTGGATGAAATGATTTCTTATATACATGTGTATGTATATGATTTCTTATATGTGTGTGTATGTATATATACACATATACATGTATATATAAATCTAAGAGGAGTTGTAGGAATATATGCTCTGTTACAAATTTTCTGTAGCTTGTTTTGTTTGGATGTGTAGCATGGTGGCTGTTACAGAGTGACACCTAGTGTTCGATGTGCTAGTGACACTGGACAGATTGGAAGGGAAGAGTATCTGGCTTGAAGCCTGCAGGCCATCAGCAGCTCCTGCAGACCTTGGGCATTTATTGAGTGATCTTGGAGGAGTGTCCAGTCCTGAGATGATTATAGACTGTGATACTTCCTACTTGTGTTGAAGTGAGAATTTAAATCCTGTAAGTTTTTAGGATGGTGGGAACCATGTGGTGGCATCTCACGGGGCCTTTGTGATTTTTATTCATCAGTAACCTAGAAGCTCCCTGAAGTGAATTTGTGTGTGTGTGCATGTGTGTGAAAAATGGAACAGAAAAGGCAGCCAACTCGTTGTACTAAAGTGGAAGAGACCTGAAAAATGTAGTTTTTAGCCAGAAAATAGAAGCTTGCCTAAAATGAAGAGTATGACAGATTGGATTGTGACAGATCTCCCACCTAAGACCCTTGTGTGGAAAGAAGACTCCCCTTGAATCTGTTTTAGTGAGTGCTTTATTCAGGGCAAAACAGCGTATTGTGGATAGAAGTATATGTCAGGTCTTTGGATGTTCTTTCATTAAAAGTAAACAAAGAGCCATGGATGGGTGGCTCGGTTGGAGCATCATCCCATACACCAAAAGGTTACAGTTTGATTCCTTAGTCAGGACGTGTTCGGAGGCAACCAGTGGTTGAGGGTTCGAACCCATACATCCCTAGGTTGAGGGTTCGAACCTCAGTTGGGACGTGTCTAAACACCAATAAACATATCATCTGGTGAGGATTTAAAAGAAGTAAAGAAAGAATCCAGTACAACTTGATTTTTTAAAAAAAGAGATTAGACCTTTGCATGATCTTAATTTAAACAAAGTGAAAAAAATAACCTTATAATCCCTCAAATGCGTATGCTTCAAGGTTTTTTTAGTACCTAATAAAAGTGGTTTTCTACTTGCATCTGTCTATTTATGTTGATCTCTATTGAAAGTGTTTTTCTCCACTCCAAGGTTCTGTACATCTCATGCAGGTGCACTTGGGTACCTTAGTCTGCCTACTGCCTTAGTCACTGTTAGACTTAGTCAGAGCCTCAGTTTTTTCCCCCTACCAAGTGTCTGTTCATTAATCTCTTGGTCTATGAACTTCTGCCCCTTCTGTCTCCCTCGCCTACTTGGGGTGATCTCTGTGCAATGTAATTCTGATTCCAATGGCCTTTAGAACAGGTCAAACTCCCCAGCAAGGTTTTCAAGGTTCTTCCTGTTCTGACCTGTGCCTCCCAATCCATCCCTTGTCACCCATCTTATTTCTGTCTCATTTGGCAACCTTTGAAGGTCAGACAAAGCAGCAGGTTTTCCCCGGCTCCTACCCCTTGAAGCTCCGTAGTCTGTCTAACATGCCCTTCTGTGCCTGGCTCAGTCCTGTAGTTCAAGAATGGTTTCTCTTTGTTTTGTTTTGTTTTGTTTATTTTTAATACCAATTTGTATCATTCTGAACTGACATAATGTGATATAGAAAAATTAATGGAACTTCACTTTCATACAAAATTTTATTTTATTATTTATTTTTAAATAATTTTTTCAATTACAGCTTCTATTCAATATTATTTTATATTAGTTTCAGGTGTTTTGGTTTTATAGTTTAAAAAGTTTATTTTACATTTTAAATTATAGTTTACATTCAATATTGCTCTATGTTAGTTTCAGGTGTTTTTATTTTTATTTAAAAAATTTCTAATTTGAACAATTTAAAACTTAGAGAACAAAATTCAACAGGGTAAATTGAACAGATCTTATTGGCTTTTTTGGTAAACATTATCTTTTTAACATTCAATATTATTTTATATTAGTTTCAATATTATTTTATATTAGTATGGCATAGTGGTTAGACAGTTACATACTTTACAGAGTAATTCCTCTGATCATTCTAGTACCCACCTGGCGCCATACATAGTTATTACCATATTATTGACTATATTTCTTATTCTGTATATTATCCTGTGACTGTTTTGTAACTGCCAATTTGTACTTACTAATTCCTTCATCTTTTCTAACCATCAGGCAATCCTCAGTTTGCTGTTTCTGTTTTGTTTGTTTACTTTGTTCTTTAAATTCCACATATAAGTGAAATCATATCTGTATGCGTCTTTCTCTAACTTACTTCACTCAGCACAATACCCTCTACGTCCATCCATATTGTTACAGATGGCAGGATTGCATTCTTTTTTTTTTATGGTTCAGCCATATTTCACTGTATATATGTACCACTTCTTCATCCATTCCTTTATTGATGGACATGTAGGTCACGTCCATATCTTGGCTATTGTAAATAATGCTGCAGTGAACACATAGGTGCATGTCTTCTTGATTTAGTCCTGTGGGTTTCTCCAGATAAATACCCAAAAGTTCAATTGCTGGGTCCTTCATTGTCTCTTGTCACAGCCTTTGTTTCAAAGCCTGTTTCATCTCATACAAGTATTGCTACCTCAGCTTTTTTTCTTCGTTTGTTTCCATTTCCATGAAACATCCTTTTCCATCCCTGTAGCCCATGTGTGCCTTTCTCTCTGAAATGAGTCTCTTATAGACAGTGTACGTATGTAAGGGTCTTGTTTTGTTATCCATTTAGCCACTTTATGTCTTTTGATTGGAACATTTAATCCATTTACATTTAAAGTAATTGTTGATAGGTGTTTATTGCTATCTCTTATTTAATTTTTTATCTTTTTTCCCTTTTCTTCCTTAAAGAAGACCCTTCAACATTTCATGTAATACTGGTTTAGTGGTGATGAACTACTTTAGCTTTTTCTTTTTGGGGAAGCTCTCTATATGTCCTTCAATTCTAAATGATAGCTTTGCTGGGCAGTTGTAGGTCTTTGGTTTTCATCATGCTGAGTATTTTGTGGCAGTCTCCTCTAGCCTGCAAAGTTTGTGTTGAGAATTCAGCTGACAATCTTATGGAAGCTCCATTGTAGGTAACTAACATTTTTTCTGTGCTGCTTTTTAAGGCTCAGGGAATCACCAGGGCTGGGTGAACAGTATTATCCAGGTGGTGGAGACTCAGATATGGCATGAGCTCTGGAATGGAGCAATGGCTTCTGCTAGTACTAATGTCCAGGAGAAAGCTGCCCCTCCAGAGCTCCTCCCACCAGAAAATTCAGTTTCTCACTGTATGTCCCTGGTACTTTTTGATCTGCTGCCCTGGTGCTGGAGCTGAAAGCCAGTGAGTCTGAGTCAAAGTCTGAGCACAGGCCCTTTAAGAGAAATGCTTGGGCCTTCAGAGAGCCCTCTATCCCTCAGGCATAATCTTGCCTATTTTCACAGCCAGAAGTCATGGGGACTTCTCTTCATGGCACTGAAACCCTGAGCCTGGGTTCCTGGTGTGGGGCTGGGAGACCTGACTCTGAGGTGGGGGACCTCTGCAACAGATACATCCCTCCCAATTTTTAACTGCCACACATGGATGTGGCACCAGCCTGTGTGGCATGGCCCTCCAATCAGTCTTGATGTGGCTTCTTTATATTCTATTTCTATATAAATTCCTATTCTATATAAATATAAATATATTTATATTTATATATATATTTATATATAAATTTTATATATATATAATTATATATATATTTATATATATAATTATATATATATTTATATATATTTATAAATATATTTATATATATTTATAATATATTTATAAATATAAATATATATATTTATATTTATATATAAATAGAAAGAAATATATTCTTTATATATATATATATAAAGAATATATATATATTCTTTATATTCTAGCTGGACTTCTGATCTGCTGGACTTCTGCACCATAAGACACACCTAGGTCTTAGAGGAGGAAAATAAAGGGAAAAATTTTGGAGGAAAAAATGTAAAAAAGTGTGTCTTATAGTCTGAAAAATACGGTATTTCTCTGATGATTATGATGTTGAGCATCTTTTCATATATCTATTGGCCATCTATATGTCCTCTTTGGAAGAGTGTTAATTCAGATCCTTTATTTTTTAATTGAATTGATTTTGGGTTTTGTTTGTTTATTTGTTTGTTTGGTGTTGAGTGGTACATGTTCTTTGTATTGGGGTGGCCCAAAAGTTTGTTTCTGTTAAAAAAAAACAAAAACAAAAGACACAATTTTCATTTTCATCAGTAACTATTGATTTGGATATTTTGAACGTGTTGGCTATCTCCCATGTGGTATAATGTTGATTGTTCTCAACATCTGGATTTGATGACTGCCAACTTCAACTAGTCTACCCCATCATGGAGAATTGTCCAGCAAAAAATCTCTAGCACATAAGTTTGCAAACCACTTTTGACATGTTCAATCAGTCATAGCACCTTGTCCCTACACTGCACAAATTTTTTTTTGCATTTCAGTTGTGTTTTCACCTTTTTTAAAAATTACTTTATTGTTGTTCAGTTACAGTTGTCTGAATTTTCCCCTCACCACTCCCCCCACCCCAACTTTCTTGAAATAATAAAGCATAAGATGCCAATAATGTGTATTTTCTTCCATATTCAATATTAAAATGGCTACACAAAAATTCACCAATTATTGTAATTATTTGTAAATGCATGCTGATATGACTGACACCTGTCACAATACAATCTAACACAGTTGTTTTGAATGAAATGAAAAACAACTAAGTGCTACTAGAGCCAGCTTACAGGAAAACCAAATGAACGTTTTGGCTAACCCAGTAAATTTTGGATATTAACCGCCTTATTGAATGTGTCAGTGGTGAATAACTTCCCCCATTCAGTAGGTTGCTTTTTCCTTTTGTTGATGGTTTTCTTTTCTGTCCAAAAACTTTTTAGCTTGATGTATTCCATTTGCTTATTTTTTGTTTTGTTTCTCTTGTCTAAGGAGAAGATAATTCATAAACAAAAATTGCTAAGAGAAATGTCAGAGTTTACTGCCTATATTTTCTTCTAGGAGTTTAATGGTTTTGAATTTTACATTTAAGTCTTTAATTCATTTCAAGTTTATTGTTTCATATGGCATAATAAGCTGATCTAGTGTAGTTTTTTTTGCATGTATCCAATTTTTCCAACACCATTTATTGAATAGACTGTCCTTACCCCATCATATGTTCTGGCCTTGGGTAGTCTCCCTTTGGAAGTGTGCCTTGCCTGTACTCCCATGTGTGTGCACTGACATTGCTGATGTTCTTGCCTTTTGCCCTCGGGGCTGTAGCTTTTAGAGCTACATAGTACCTATTACAAAAGGGGTACCTAAGAACATTTCTACCAAATCAAGTTTTGATTCAAAGGTAATTTGTTTTAATTACTTACACAATTACCAATTAAAATTTCTGTCTGTAGCTTATTGATTTGCAGTGCTTGGAGAGGATTTCATTGATATCAAAATTGTATTGATGCTATTTTTATTTATTTTTAAAAATCACCTTTATTCAACTTTTTGAGTTTAAAATAGTTTTTTTTTAAATTTTAGTCTAGTGTTACAGAAATTTATAGTCTAGAAATTTGTATTATTTTTAGCTTTGACTAATTTTTATGTATAGCATTTACATTGTTGGCATTATTTAGTTTATAATTATAACTTTTTTGGTAAACTTCAGTGTCACTACAAAGACTATTTTAGAATTCCTCAAATAGTTGTGAAGTTTTACTTTAAACTCAGTGGTGGATCTTTAATATGTTGAATTTGCTTATGACCTTTGAAACTCCTCCTTAGAGGGTTTTATTCACATGGCTTTCAGAAATAACTTCTAGTAAAAGACTTTTAGGATCTTTGAAGTGATATTTCTCTACATACATATCTATTAAATCAGTCTTACTACATTTAACTCTGTTGTATTGTACTTTTGGCTTGTTTTATATGTCAAAATAAATCATTAAAATCTTCCATTACAAATATACGTTCTCCTGTGTCTGTATTTGTTTTATTTTCCTGTATTTTATTATTTTATCTGTATGCTATGTTATCAGTTGCATAAAGGTTTTGAGTATTGATAGCTAAATTGTAAATTATATTTTATTTATTTAATTTCCAGTGGTTATTATTTTATTTTATTTTAATTGTTGTTCAAATACA
>PVKM010042429.1:0-12813 GCA_004027735.1 Carollia perspicillata | reverse complement strand
CAAACTTGTTCTTTTTAAACAATTTAAAACAAAAAAATGACTAGAACTGCCAGACAATCAAACTGCATGGAAGTCTGACAATGAAGTAGTTAGAGAGGAAACATTCATCCAGACTGGTAGGAGGGGCAGAGATGGGAAACTGGAGTGGGGAGGATGCGAGGCAAGGTGGAGAGTGGCAGACCGGGTGGTCCCACATTCATGTTCTTTTTTAAGAGCTGTATAGTAGGTATCATAAATACAATATATTTGACCAATCTCCTCGTTAGAAACAAGGAGGGGTTCCAGTCTTGCTATTTCAAGCAGTTTCAAAGAATAATCTAGCACATATGTCATTTTGTTAATTGTGAGCACTTCTGTAATGTGAATTCCTGGAGGGAGGGCCACTGGCTTTTCATATGATTCAGAGTATGTCCCTAACTAGACAGAATTCACCAAAGTGTTATTGGTGTTAGTCATTTTATCCGAAAACTTGGAAACATCTTTGTATCATTTTCTTTAGCACCTATCAATCACCAAATCTTGCTAATGTTATTCCTCTGTATCTTTTCTGTTCTCCCATTCCAGTTCCAGTCCCTCATGGCTCCAGCTTAATTTAGGCTTTCAGCATTTCTTCCTATCTGAAGTGTTGTACTCCACTGATCCTCCTGAGAGAAGAATTTCCTCAAGCACTTAAATGCTTGTCTCTATTTTAGCAAACCAGGTTCACCTTAATCTGGTCCTTGCACTTTCCCTCTCCAGCCTTCTCTACCATTACCCAGCTCTTTTTGCTTTTACCATGTACAAGAATAGTTCACAGTTTCAGGCTTCCATGAACTTGCTCTCTGTCTTCTCAGCCTGGACTACCTTTATCCATTTCCCTTACTTCATCCCTGTGGGGAGTCTTGACCTCTTCTGGCAAGAGGAGGAACCTGCCCTTTGTGATCCACAGGTCCACATTCATTTTCCATGATGATTGCTATTCTCTACTCAAAGTATTTTCTTAAAGTAGACTGAAATAGTAGTGGGAGTGATTTTTTCATTTCCAGTTCTAGCATCAAGCACAGTGTTTGATGTCATGTGGTGTGCACAGGATAAAATTTCTTTAACTGAATTTAATTAGAGCTTGAGGAAAAGAAGTGGAGTCATTCATTCATTCCTGTTTGTTGAGTGGTGATTATGTGCTATGCGGAGGGATTATAGTCAAAAAGACTACCTAGGGTCTGCTCTTTGGGGTCTAGTGAAAGAGAGGAAACAACATAAACATACAGTTTTAATTCGCTGGGTGAGGTCTGCAGTGAGCCTCTGGACACAGTTTAGATTCTTTATGGATATGGATGAGCAAAGGGTGACATTTTAATTTGAGGGACTTGCACTCGGAAAGGCATTTATAAAGTAAGGCAATTCCTCCAAAGCACCGTGAAACCCAGAGTCAGACACGTAGCTCATGATTTCTGACTTTCTGTTCGTGGCTCATGGCCTCCACTTTCTAAAGTCTTCTGGGGAACAGGAAGTCAAATACTGCCTTGGAGAAAGAATCATAAAGTGAGATAACACATGTAAAACAACCAGGTCAGAATCAGAATACTCCACGGAAGTTCTCTTTCTCTAGTAAACTGCGTTACAGTTTAGCTGCTAAGTTGCTTAGTGTTTTTGACCTATATTAAATTTAATCTACCAATTTTCTTTCTCTGTCCTTTTCTATTCTCTTCCCTAATATGACCTCTTTTCACAAAAGGTTGAGTAAACTAGAAAATGTAATGAAAAAAGCAGGTTCTTTGGGAGTCAGTAAGAACTGGATTCATCACAGAGGTATTACTGGGGAGTAACTTTGGACAAGTACTTAAACTCCGGTTTCCTCTTTTGTAAAATAATATATAATAATAAATAAGTCGGGAGAAGATGTTTATGTAAAGCCCTTAACCTTACTTAACACAGTGCTTGGCACAAGTAAGTACTGAGAAGTTAACTGTTAACTGGTTCTAAGAACACGATGCCTTGGGCGTGTATTTTTGCCTCCGCAACCAAAAGAAACGTAAGCATAATCATTACTAAATTAAATTAAACCAGAACTCGCGTTTCAGCAATGATGCAATTTGATCTCCCCGGGCCACCGTCGCCGAGCACGCGCAATTGAACGTGGCGGGACATAAGTGTCATGGCGAGCTCCATCTGAAGACTGCGCTGTTCCGGAGAGCGGTGAGTCTGTTTGGTTTGGTTTGTTATTTCTCGACTACTGGGTAAAGGTGGAGGGTGGATCAGTTTGGGGCACAGTGCAGCTGGAGCTCGTTTCATGGCAGAGCCCTGTTTCTCCAGTTTCAGTCTTTGGTGGTTTGTTTCGCAGTTAAAGGGACCTGCCAGCTGGGATCGGGGAAAGGGGAGGTTGGGAGCGCTGCCGAAAGTGAGGACAGGGTCCTTGGCCTCAGGTGGTGCAGAGCTGTACGGAGTATTAAGGGATCTCTTTTCTTACTGTCAAGATAAACTTTATTCGTTCTCCCACTTTCTGTGTTAGTGAATGTGTAGGACGGGAGGAGGCCGTCGCAGTTACTTAGCTTTCACAGAGCTGCATTTCATTAAGAATTTAAACTGGAGTCATAAGAGTGGGTGTCTTGTATTTCACCTTTCATTCTCGTTTACTCATAACATCAGTCTGCGTCTCAGGGCGACACGTGTCTTTCGGATGGAAGGTGATGTGGATGTCTACCTGTTTCATTCCTCATTTCCGTTCTGTAGTTCTTGGTATTACTTGAATCGCGCAGACTGCGATAGTGCGGAATAGTATTTATTACTATTGCCAGACACTGGATCCCAGTCATGGCAAATACGGTAGATGTCAACACACTTGTTCTCATCAGTAAGAAGTTGCAAGTAGTATGGATCATAATTAACCCTGCTGTATAAGACAGTGTTTTATGGAGGCTAATCTCTTTTAGGTAATTTTAAAGTGTCCATACTGTGGTTTTGTGAACTTGTTGTGAACTTGTTTTTTCTAATCAATTTTTATTTTCCAGACCTGTCTTTCAAGAGGATTTGAGACTAATTGCAGATAATCAAGGTATTCATTTATTTTATTTTTTTTTGTTTGAGTGACATATTACACTTCATATAATATGCAAAAAAGATAGCCTAAGTTCTTAGTAACTTTCCCACTATCATTATGTGGAAATGCTATGATCTCCATATCATGAAATCCAAGAAACATTTTTGTTTATTTTATTTAACCTTCTGTCTATATTAGGTTACACTGACCCAGTCCACTGACATGCTCTCTGCCTTTGCCTTCAATGACCAACTGGTTTGTTCCTTTATGTGGTGGCTGCTTCTTGGTTCCCATTAAAAGCTGGTTCTCTTTTATTTGGCAGTTAAATTTGGAGTTTCTGAAGACTTGGCCCTTTCCCTTTTCCTGTTCTCTGTTCTCTCACTCTCTGGGTGTTCTAATCCACAGTGCTGTTCTCTGCCTTTTTGAATCTAGCCATCCTAGCAGGTGTGAAATGATATTTCATGATTTTGATTTGCATTTCCTTGATAACTAATGATACTGACATCTTTTCATGTGCTTATTGGCCATTTGTGTATTTTCTTTGGAGAAATGTCTATTCAAATCCTTTGCCGATATTTTGCACTGGGTTATTTGTCTTTCTCTTGTTTAACTGTGTTTTTTTCCTGTGTGTTCTGATACAAGACTTTTTATCAGAAGTATGATTTAAAAGTCTTTACTCCCATTGTGTGGAGTTGTCTTTTCACTCTCTTGATGGTACCTTTTGAAGCATAAACATTTTGAATTTTGATAAAGTCTCATCTGTTTTTTTCTTCTGTTGCTTGTTCTTTTGGTGTTATAACTAAGAAACCGGTGCTCAATCTAATGTCATGAAGAGTTACACCTATGTTTTCTTTTAAGAGTTTTATAGTATTAGCTTTTTTTTTAAAAGCATTTATTTATTTATCTTTAGAGGGGAAGGGAAGGAGAGAGGGAGAGAAATAGCAATGTATGGTTGCTTCTCGTGCATCCCCTGCTGGGAACTGGCCTGCAACCCAGGTATATACCCTGACTGGGAATCGAACCTCGATCCTTCGGTTCGCAGGCCCGTGTGCAATCCACTGAGCTACACTAGCTAGGGCTATAGTATTAGCTCTTCAATTTAGGTTTGTGATCCATTTTGAGGTAACTTTTTGTATATGATAAGAGGTAGGAATCCACCTTCATTCTTTGCATGTGGCTCTCCAGTTGTCCGTTTGTTGAAAAGGCTGTTCTTTCCCCCAGTGAAATTTTTGGCATCCTTGTTGAAAATCAGCTGACTAGGTAATACATTTTTGACAAACATGCTAGATGACTTTTATGAAAGAATAACTCAAGGAAAATGATTTTTATATTTTAGTGGCCATCAAAATTATCTGGAAGGCTTGTTAAAGATTACTGGGCTTTACTCAGAATATCTGATTTAATAGATCTAAAGTGGGGCTTGAGATTTCTCATTTCTAACAGGTTCCTCAGTAATTCTGGTTGTGCTGGTGTGGGAACCACACTGTGAAAAGTGCTCGTGTAGAACTTTGTTTCACAACTGTGGCTACACACATAAGAATACTGGAAAGTGTTCTAGAGGTAGTGGTGAAAAAGAGGTGATGCCTCTGTCCTTGTGGAGCTTACAGTGTAATGAGAAAGACAGATGCAATTGCATATAAGGTATCAGGTAGGTTAGTGCTATGAAGAGAAATGAAGCCTAAAGCAGGGTTAGAGGTTAGTGAGAGTGTGCAGGGAATGCTCGGTCACTGTGTGGTTATTTCAGACATGCTGTTTAGGAAAGGCGTTTCCAAGGAGGTGCCATTTGAGTAGATAAGTGGGCAGCAAGCCATAGAGATATTCCAGGCAGAGGGGATATATTCTGGCAGGGGATGGTATTCCTCTGCCAGATGATATTCCAGGCAGAGGAATAGCAATTGTGAAGTCCCCCGAGTCAGAAACTAGTTTGGCATACTTAGAGAATTTCTAAAAGGTTAGTACAGTTGGTACAGAGTGGGAGGTGACAGAGGGGATAGCTAGGGACCATACTTTGTTAGACTGGATAGTCTACAGTAAAAAATACTGAGAATGTGCAATATGCTAGACATAGTTTTAGGCTTTGCCTGGAATAAGGCAGTGAACAAAGCACACAAAAACCTTTACAGGCACAGAGTATATTCTAGTAGAAAGAACTAGTAACAAAAGAACGAAAACATCTAAGCAGGTGATGAAGTGCCAAGGTAAGAAAACAAGGTGGGGAATGGGAATAGACATTGTCTATGTATATGTGGTGAGATGTGGGAGTTGCTCAGCAAGGCCTCACTGGGGACATTTGAGCAAAGTCCTGAAGGGGTTGAAGATATTCCAGGCACGAATAAGATCCTGAGATGTTTGTGTACCTGGTAGGTAGGAACGAGCAAGGAAGCCCATGTGGCTGAGTGGACTGAGGGGGAGAGTGATAGGCAATTAAGTCAAGAAGGTAACAGAAAGTTGATTAGGTATGTCTTGCGGACTTTTGTAGGGCCTTTGGCTTTTTACTGAGGTAGAAGACATTGGAAGGTTTTGATCAGAAGCTTGAGATAAACTTAGATTTTAAAGGGATCCTTCCTGACTTCTATGCTGAAATGTCCTTTGGGAATTAAGGGTGGAAGTAGGGAGATAAGTGAGCTAGGCAAGAGCTGATGATGTTTTGAACCAAGAATATAATAGTAGGTAGGGTCAGAAATAGTCAGGTTCTGAATATATTTTAAAGATAGAGCCAACAGGATTTTGTTGGTGCATTGGATTAGGGAGGGGATTCCAGGAGTTTTGGTCTGAGTGGTGGAAGGCTGGGATTGCCTAAATGGGATGGGAAAAATTGAGGAAGGGTCTGGTGTAGTGTTTGGTGGTGGTTGCACGTAGGAATAAAGTGGGGAGAAGATCAAGTTTTCCCATTTTGACTTTTTAAAAGAAAGATTTTATTTATTTTTAGAGGGAAGGGGAGGGAGGGAGGGAGAGAGGGAGAGAAGCAATCAGTTGCCTCCTTCACACCTCAAGTGGGAACCTGGCCTGCAACCCAGGCATGTGCCCTGATTGGGAATCAAACTGGTGACCTTTTGGTTTGCAGGCCAGTGCTCAGTCCACTGGGGCACACCAGTTAGGTCTCATTTTGACTTTTTAAGTTAGAAGTAATTATTAGACATTCAAGCAGGGTTGTTGAATAGGCAGTTGGACATGTGAGTCTGAAGTTCAGGGGAGGACTGGGACTGGTTATGTAATCATATAGTTGGTATTTCAAGGCCGTGGAATTAGATGAGAACAGGTTGTATAGAGATCAGAAGGGGTCCTGTTACAGAGACAAGGAGGAACCAGCAAAGGAGACTTGGGGCGTGGCTGATGAGGTAGGAGAATAACTTGGAGGGTGTGTTGTCCTACAGATGAGGTCATATAAGGCGACTGAGCATTGATCATTGTATGTATTATTGGAAGTCATCGAAATCATGACAGGCAGTCTTGGTGGAATGACGGGGGTGAAAGCTTGGTTCGTGAGAAATGGGAGGGGAAACTGAAGGTTGTAAGTCTAGATAGCTCTTGCAAGCAGTTTTTCTTTAAAGGAGAGAAATGTGATGGGGAGGTAAATGGAGTAGGTGGGGTCAAGTTAAGGTTTTTGTTTTTCAAATGGGAGAAATAATAGTATGTTTATATCCAGATGGTAATGATTTAGTAAGGAGACAGTAAGTGAATATGCAGGAAGAAGGAGCATTGCTGGAATTCTTTGCTTGAGTAGGTCAGAGTACAGGGAGTGTTCTTAGGGAAGTGGACGGTTATTCATAGCAACATGTTGGTTGGCTGAGTAAACGGGCAAGAACCACTTCTGGGTAAATGGAGGAAGTCATCCACCTGCAGAATGTGGGAGGGCATCTGAGATCGGCTTCATTCAAGCTTTCTGTTTCAATAGCATCATTACCCTTATTAAGAGGAGATCTGGGAGAAAACTATTTTCAGAAAATTTCTAAGATAAATGAGATGGTTTATTTACTGAACGCAGTTCTTCACATTCTTTGCTCTACTTGTGCATGCTGAGAATTTATAAGGAGGCCAGATTTCCTATATTAATTGGAAATGGACCACAGATCCGTTTTTTCACTGATACTAGATCAAATGGAACCAATTTGAGAAAGACTTAGTTAATTTCACCTTACTGGGTTTCCTGAGTTGGCCAAGGCTCTTGTATGCAAGAGCAGAAAACCCAACTCAAACTAGTTGAAGCCACAGAAGAAATTTATTGGCTGACATGACCGGACAGACTGGGCAGCATTAGGCTTCAGGCATTGGTTGGATCTGGGTGCCCAAATAATGTCAGTATGGCTCCTATGTCTTCTGTTCTTATTAGTTCATTCTTTAGGTGGCCTTCTGCCCTGTGACTTGCAGATGGTCTCCAGCATCATCAAGTTGACATCCTCCCAACTTACCCACTTCAGTGAAAAGAGGAGCCATTTCTCCTGTTAGCTTGGCACAGAAGTCCTGGTGGTGATTCTGACTGGTAGGGCTTGAGATAT
Source organism: Carollia perspicillata (assembly GCA_004027735.1). NCBI lineage: Eukaryota > Metazoa > Chordata > Mammalia > Chiroptera > Phyllostomidae > Carollia > Carollia perspicillata. Next base: position 5,301 of record PVKM010042429.1, on the reverse strand, counting down.
CCAACCCTGAACCAGTCACTGTGGCCAAGAGGATGGGCTACTCTGGCAGGCTTGGGTCATGTCCCCTCATCTCCTGTCTACAGAAGGAGGAGGTTCGTGGTTGACAGCCCCTCCATGCCCACGTGGTGTGCATTTTAACTGTAATTTAGCAAGCCCTTGATTGATTGTCATTTGGATTATTGGGTTATTGTAATCTTTTTATTTTGGTCTTACTAACTATGTAAAGCTAGCTGAGATTCGGACATAGGTTTGTGTGATTTACAGGGCATAATTTGTCATAGTTGTAAAGAGGATATTACAGTAAAAGGCACAGAATGAATCTGGCTGGAAGCCACTCTTTTTCTTTTTCTTTTAAAAGATTTTATTTATTTTTAGAGAGAGGGGAAGGGAGGGAAAAAGAGAGGGAGAGAAACATCCATTGATTGCCTTTTGCATGTTCCCAACTGGGGTCCTGGCCTGCAACCCAGGCATGAGCCCTGATGGGGAATCAAACAGGCTGCCTTTCGGTTTGTGGGTCAATGCCCTATCCACTGAGCTACAGAGTCATGGCTGGAAGCTACTCTTAATTGAAAGCTGTTAGTTAAAAGACGAGAACTTGGCAAATGAAAAGAAGGAAAATTCATCAGAAAGGCTGAGACCAGAGGAGAGTATAGGATTCTTTACGGTGGTTTCGGTGGCCCAGACGAGTGGTCACTCAGTGTACGTGCATTAAGTAAGCAGGCAGTAGAGTGCCGCACAGCGTATGGGCTCGGGCTCACCTGGCATGGAGTGCTTGCTGTGCTTCCTTGAGTAAGTTAGCTTTTCTGTGTTTCTGACTGCTTTCAGGCGAGGATAATAACACTGTCTGCCTAATGGAGCTGTGAATGGTTTAATGAGTTGACTCCAAGCACCACCTTCTTTGTGTCTGGATATAGGATTGGTAGTTGGAAGTGTACTTTCAAGTATACCTTCTTTTTCTTTCTTTTTTCTCAAGATAGTTTCTTTAAGGATTTTTTTTATTTTAACATAATTATAGAGTCACTTAAAGTTATAAAAATTATGTGGAGATACTATACACTTTACCCAGTTTCCCCCAATGGTAACATCTTGCAAAACTACAATATAATACCAGAAGCAGGATATTGATATTTGTGTAGTCAGGATACAGGATATTTTCACCACCACACAGTTCTCTCATGTTGCCCTTTTATACTCACATTCGCTTTCCTCCTACCTATCTTCTCCTTAATCCCTGGCAACTACTATTTTGTTCTCTATTTCTGTAATCTAATTTCAATCGCAAGTGTGTTACATAAATAATTTTACAGCATGTGACTTTTTGGGATTGGCTGTATTCGCTCGCTCAGCATCATTCTGTGGCCATTCCCCCAGGTTGTTTCATACATCAACAGTCCATCCTTTTTTACTGTCGAGTATGGATGTACCACAGTTTTGTTTAACAATTCAGTTTACTGAAGGGCATCTGGGTTGTTTCTAGGTTTTGGCTACTACAAAGAAAGGTACTATAAACATTTGTGTTTAGGTATTCTGTGATTGTTACTCTTTACATCTCATAGATTAAGCCCTCAGAAATACAATGGCCAGGTTGCATGGTAGTTAAATGATTAATTTTTTTAAAGAAAATGCCAAACTTTTTTCTCCAAGCAACTATACCATTTTATATTCCCATCAGGACTGTATGAGTGATTCTGTTACTCTGCATATTCATCAGCATTTAGTGTTCTCACTATTTTTTAAAATTTTTGATTTGAGAGAGAGAGAAACATTGATTTGTTGTTCCACTTACTTATGCATTCACTGGTTGCTTCCTGTATGTGCCCTGACTGGGTATTGAACCTGCAACCTTGGCATGTAGGGATGATACTCTAACCAAATGAGTTACTTGGCCATGGCCTCACTATTTGTTATTATAGCCATCCTGATAGCTGTATAGTAATGTTGAATCTCTTTTCATGTGCTTATTAGGCCTCTGTGTATCTGTAGCTATTGCATTTTTTAAATTGAACATATTGGGGTGACATTGGTTAATAAAATTATATGTTTCAGGGGTATGATTCTATAATGTACCATCTGTATATTGTATAGTGTGTTTACCACCCCAAACCAAATTCCTTCCTTCACCATTCCTTTCCCTCTCACTCTCTCCTACTTTTCCCCTGTATATTTTCTTAGGTGAAATGTCTTTATTTTGTTCATTTTCTAATTGGATTTTTTTTTCAGTATTGTGTTTTTTATTCAAGATAGTAGTCCTTTGTCAGATTTGCAAATATTTGCTCCTACTCTGTACTTTGACTTTTCATTCTCTCAAAAGGGTCCTTTGCAGAGCAAAAGTTTTTAATTTTGATGATATCTGGATGTAATTTTTATTTTTATTGATTATGCTTTTAGTGTCAAGTCTAAGAACTCTTCACCTAGCTTTAGGTCTAGCAAATTTTCTCTTATGATTTTTTCTAAAAGTTATAGTCTTAACATTTTGCATTTAAGTCCGTGGTACATTTTTAAGATGTGAGACTTAGGTTGCAGTTTACAGTTTTGTTTATAAATGTATCATTGCTCCAGCACTAATTTTAGAAGTCTCTCTTTCCTCCATGGAGCAGCTTTTGTAATTTTGTGAAAAATCATTTGGGCTTATTTGTGTAGGTCTATTTCCAGGTTCTCTGTTAAGTTTTGTTGATGTGTTTATATTCTACCAATACTACACAGTCTTGATTACTTAATATATCTTAGAATTGATCAGGCTAATACCTCCCACTTTTTTCTTTTTTTACCCGTTATTTTAGATTTTGATAGGAATTTAATTTTAAACTTATGTCAATTTAATCTGCACTGACACTGTGGGTAGAGTAGGGCTTCATTACTGCTTCGTTGGTAAGTTTGGAAGTCCAGGGTCCCCACCTGGCCTTTTGTGGCTTGTCTGCAGGTGGGATTATAGTTTCGTGTTTTGTAGAGGTTTTTTTTTTTTTCACGTGCAGAATAGTTATTGTCAGTTTTCTGTCTTTTTTGGCTGCCCCTTTTCTGGTTCCTTAACAAGAAAACAGGCTTTAGTTGGGGGCTTTTATTGTCTATGTGTGTTGGCACTTCTGGGTCGCTGGCTTCTTTAGCTCTGTGTCTAGGGAAGGAGGCAAAATAAACCACAAGGAACTCACCATTGTGTTTTTTCTCGGATTCCAAGGTCCCTAGCCTGTTATGTTTTTCTTTCCACCTTTCAAAGTCTTCTTGTTTTTATTTTATATATAATGTCCAGAGTTTTAGTTGTACTTATCAGGAGAGATAGGGAAAAGCATGTCTACTCTATCTTCTTGGAAGCCGTGTCCACATTTTCTTTTCTTGATTACAAAACTTTTGAACGTTTAGAAAGTAGAATAGGATAATGAACACCAATAGATTTATTTCCTAGATTAAGAGTTGTAAATGTTTTCCCATATGTCTTAATCTAATTTTTATTTTAGTAAATTATAATATAATGACATTTCACCCCCAAGTATTCAATATGCATCTCCAAAAAAGCTATCTTATAATATATAAATAATGTTTTCAGTGTAAAAAAATAAGATTTTTAAACATAGGAGCAGTACTTTATATTTGGTGATATATAGTAATGATTTTGAACTGGTGTGCTTCAAGAGTTTTTAAAGAATGCAGTACCTTACTAGTTAGCATTGACCTCTTTTCCCTTAGATTGCCAAACCAAAAAAAAAATGACAGCAGACAACACAACAATACCCATCCATTGTGAATGCCCTGTCTTGAACCATAAATATATAGGTCATACAATAGAATTGCATCTTACTGGTCATGTTGCATAGTAAGGATTGATTAATTCTTGGTACCAGAAATCCTTATATACAAGTATAGGCACCTGATTTTTTTAAAAGTCACTTTGGAGCAAAAAGAGTAGGTAATTACTACTATTGCTATTTTTTTGTAAATCAATCAAAATTATACCTCTTCTTTTTGTCAGATCTGCAAAAAATGTAATCTACTTTTTGGTGTGCCACAGATTTTTGTAATTCGTTTATGTGTGCCATGAGATGAAAAAGGTTGATATTCATTGATCAATAACACTATCCTAATATTATCTGATACCCAGTTCACATTCTGATTTCCCTAGTTGTTACCCAAGTGTCTTGTAGCTGATTGGACAAAGTAAGATCCAATCAAGAACATGCATTGCATTTAGGTGGTGTGCTTTTAAGTTTCCTTTGATCTTGAACAGTTCTCCTGCTTTTTTCTCCATGATACTGATTTGTTGAAGACATAGTTCAGCTTCAGCCTTGGAATGTCCCACTATCAGTAGGATTTGTCTGATTGTGTCCTTATGTTTCTTTATCTCTGCATTTTCTGTAAACATGAAGTTAAACTGAAATGCTTTAATGGATTCAAGTTCAGCAAGGATACTTTATAGGTAAAGCTATGTTAAAGAGATTTTCTGAGGGACTCACAAGCTTGTATCATTTATAACTTTTTTATGTGGTGGAGAAGATGCCTTCGGCATCCTGTGATATACTGCTGGATGACATAGAAGATATTGTGTCGCAGCAAGATTCAAAGCCACAAGATAGGCATTTTGCAAGAAAGCACGTTGTTCCGAAGGTGCGAAGAAGAAATACCCAACAATATTTGCAAGAGGAAGAGAGTCCACCAAGTGATAGGTAAGTTTTTTTTTTTTAAATTCCATATCATTCCAGGGGAGAAGCCGGTAGTACTGGTCTATGTGATAGCATAAGATCTCTTTTAAAAAATCTTCGAACTTTTGAGAGAAAGTATGTAGATTAATTTTTTTATTTGAATGTTTTTTAACTTAGCAATGTAATTGATTTAAAAAAGGTCTTAAATTGCATGTTCCTCGAAGGCAGGGCCTAGGACAGTATTGGCTGTGTAGATAGAACCCTTCCCTCACCTCTTTGAAATTACTGTGTCTGGTATGTAATTTTCTGTAACTTCCAAATTAAAATTTCTACTGGAATTTGTGGTTCTTATGATAGAGAGGTGGTTTGGGCATTTGATTTTTGTTAGTAAATTTACAAATACTTACGGTTCAGGTAAAGGCTTTGGGCACAAACAAATTATTGCACTATTTACATTATTAATTCTCTGGAGAAATTCTAATAAAACCTAGCCAGGAATGATTGATTATGCAGTTGTATAATTTTATATGCTTATATTTATTTATTTAGTATTGTTGGGAATTTTAATATAGTTGAATTTGTTTGGAACATTAAGCTTTTAAAATATATGAAAAATATTTGCTTCTATTTTATTTATTTTTATAAAAGATTTCATTTATTTATTTTTAGAGAG
>PVKM010042428.1:0-12806 GCA_004027735.1 Carollia perspicillata | reverse complement strand
AAAGAGGGAGGAACTGAAAAAAAAATAAGCCTCCTGCTGACTTTAAGCCTGTTCAGCACATTCTGCTGGTCTTCCTAGATGTCACAGGAAGAGGGGGGTTGTTTTTTGCTTTTCTCCCTTCCCATGGTTTTGAGAGGATGGGAACCAGATCTGAGCCACAATATTCAGTTTCCCAGCCTCCAACCCAGGTCCTCCATGAGCTACCAGACTCCAATCAACCACTCAGTCTCTGGGCGTGCAGCATGGGTCAGGCCTGGGCACAGTTTCACTTAGCCACCCAGCCTCTGGGCATGCAGCTCAAGTCATCCTCAGGTTGAGTCAGCTACTGCTCACAAGTTCCTTTCAAAGCAGCTGCCTGCTGTTCTTAATAAGTGCATGACTTTTCACACAGCCCAACTTTCTAACCAGTCTGCAGAGTATCCAGGTCAGGGTCCAACAGGGTCCAACTCTTCACCCTTCTCTAGGTGTCACCTGGCACCCCAATTTCTCTGGTAATGACCTAACTGGTGTCCACAGTCCCAGGGGTTGTATACTGCCTCTGTGCGTCTCCCACTTTGTCTCTGTTCCCCACAGCGACTTCTAGTATCCAGGTCCCTCCTGGTGCTGGGCTGCCCTCCCAGCTCCAGTAGGGGAGGGAGCTAGTGATCTAACTCTCCTCCCCATATCCTGCCACAGGCACTGGGCCGGGGGCCACAGTGACCTAGGTCTCTGTGCAGATCCCAGGGATCTTACCGTCCCAGTGCAATCTTCTCAATATCTGTTTTTCTATGTCCTCTATACTTTTTGGCCTCCAAACTTCTATAAGCTGGTATTCTGTTGGCCGTTCACTCTGTTCCTCAGATTGGCTAGGTGTTCCAGCTGGGCCCAGGGAACACTGGGCTCTGCTCCCATCTACTTCACTACCATCTTCAGCCTCATTAAATATTCTTCAAAACATGATACTTATAGCTCTTTTCTCTTTTTTAAAATGCTCCTCCAATAGAAATATTGTGGTGAGTGTAAAATATATTGCCATATTCTCAAGATATATCATTACTTGTATATTTAAATGCAATCATGGAAACTTGGCCTTCTTATCTCCTTCCTCTCTATTTTATGTAGATCTTTCAGTAGAAGCTCTCTTGACCTATTCTCACTTAATTAACTCTATGCATTAATTGATCCTCTATTTACTGTATTTATTCACAGACATGCTGAATCCTTGCAGCTAGCAACTGCTGTAGTACATGACACGCTTCTGCCCTCACCAGTTGATGTGTATGCTTACCAAGAGCTGGTTCAGTGTGTTCCCAAACCTGTTTATGCCACTTGTGTGTTATTATAATAATTACCAATTTAATGATATACTACACACGCCAATAAAATATCAGTGTGAAAAGAGTTGTCATTTCCATGAACATAAAGCAGAATGCTTTGAAAATACTCCATAAAGGTGAGTCACTTAAAATATTTTTGTTTAAAAGTAAATGTGGGCAAAAATCAATTATTTTTATATACTAACAATCTATAATTTGAGACAAAAAAATTTTAAATAGCATTTATAATCGCCCAAAACAAATGAAATATTTATATATAAATCCATCAAAACATGTACACAACTGTAAGCTGCAAACTACAAAACACCAAAGAAAGGAAAAAGATATAAATAAAAGGACAGACATAACATGTTTGTAGATTGGAAGGCTCATCATAGTAAAGATCTCAATTTTTCCCCAATAGATTGATTGATTTAGTACAATTCTAATAAAAATGCCAGCTGTATCATACATTTATAAACTGATTCTAAACTTTAGATGGAAAAAGCAAAGGAATTAGGATACTAAAACAATTTTGAAAAAAAATAATGTTGGATGAATTATATTACTATAGTACTCAAACAATACTAATACCAGACAAAATAGACTCTAAAACAAAGACTGTAGCAAAAGACAATGAAGGGCATTATATTAATGTAATGATAATGGGATCAATCCAACAAGAGGATATCACCCTTGTAAACATACATGTACCCCACAAAGGAGTACCTAAATACATAAAGGAAATAATAACAGATATAACAAGAGAGATTAACAGTATACAATAATAGTAGGGGACTTTCACATCCACTTATATGAATGGACAAATAGGTCATCCAGACAGAAAGTCAACAAGAAAACATTGGACTTAAGAAATATATACAAAACATCTCATCCAAAACCAGCAGGACACACATTATTTTCCAGTGCACAGGGAACATTCTCTAGGAAATACTACATGTTAGGCACAAAAGAAGTCTCAGCAAATTTAAGAAAACTGAAGCCATATCAAACATTTTGGGGACCACAACATTATGAAACTAGAAATCAATTGCAAGAAGAAAACTGGAAAATACACAAACATGTGGAGGCTATCCTATGGGTCAATGAAAAAAGAATCTAAGAGGAAATCTGATTTAAAAACTGGCAGAAAATCTGAATAGATATTTCTCCAAAGAAGACATACAGATGGCCAACAGACACATGAAAAAAGTTCAACATCATTAATCATCAGAAAATACAAATCAAAACCACAATAAGATATTACTTCACACCTGTCAGAATGGCTATTATCATAAAGACAGCCAAGAACAAGTGTTAGGGAGGATGTGGAGAAAAGGTAACCCTCATACACTGTTGGTGAGATTGCAAATTGATGCCGCCACTGTGGAAAACAGTGTGGAGATTCCTCAAACAAAATTAATAAAACTACCACATGACTCAGTAATTCCACTTCTGGATATTTATCTGAAAAAAATGAAAATACTAACTTGAAAAGATATTTGCACCCCTATGTTCACAGCAGCATGACTATAGCCAAGGTATAATAGGCCATTAGTAGATAAATGGGTGAAGAAGAGGTGTGGTGAATGTATGTATGTATATATATCTCCATTTTTTATGATTGCCTACAATCTTTATTAACCACATAACTCAGGTCATGATCTTATTGAATAAAAATTTTATAAGACTTTTATTTGTTATTTACATTTTTAAAAGTATCTAACTCAGTGTATTCATGTGAAATACTTTATTTTGGAATAGATTTTCTTAGCAATATTTTCTTTACATCTCATCCTTCATCTTAAGACAAAGAAATATGGAACTTAGGTGTATACCATACACTTTCTGCAAATGGATTCTGTGGATAAGACATAATATTGCTTAACAATATATAGTCAAGGGAGACAGGTGTGAGTGAAGACAACACAATGTTTGTTCCTAGTTCAGTGCCTCTGTTGCTATGCAACAAAGTTAAGACAATGGCAATAAGATTATTTATTGTTGTAAGTTCCCAGTGGTCAATCCTTGTTAGAATAGTTCTCTCCACCTTCTTCCAATTAAATTATAACCGAGTATTCAAGCATTTAAACTATTAATGCAAATGTACTGTACTTTTGATAGAATCACTAAGCTGAACTGAAAGAAAGAAAATCTTTAAACATGTCAAGATCAAGAAGTCATTTGAAGTCTTTAATGTCTTGTTCACTCCACACAGCCATCCAAGGGTACTAGATCATCTCTATTGTAGCCATAACAGTAGCAAAGCCCAGAGGATAAGGGTGATGTTTCCATGCAGAAATTTCTTCCCAGAATTCTTAGGAAATTTATATATTTTAATGAATTTCAAAAAAAGTTAATCAAGAAATTGGGAAAACTGGAAAAGTATCATAATTCTTCAATGATTAAAGCTTAAGAATAATCTATGTGGAGATATTGCTTATGCAAAGCAATCCACTGATGTCAAGCAAGAGTTGATGTGGGGAGGTGAAGGTTAAGATTGACATTTCTGGGAACTGGGGCAGGAACACAGAATTGTCTGATCTCATCAGTCAGAGTTGCCATGGCTGTTTCCTTGTATGTGTGCTCAGGGCTGCCTGCTGCAAGTGATGAGTCATTCTTATAAATTAAAATAAATATTGATAAGTTTGTGTGCATTATGTACTTCGCAAACCATATGAGTGTTGTTCTAAGAAATAAGAAGTTTTAGAAGAAAAAGTAGTTATTTGGCAACATCATAAGCAATTTTGTGTAGCATTATTTTTTTTAAGATTTTATTTATTTATTTTTAGAGAGGGGGAAGAGAAGGAGAAAGAGAGGGAGAGAAACATTGAAGTGTGGTTGCCTTTTGTCTGCCCCATACCGGGGACCTGGCCCACAACCCAGGCATGTGCCCTGACTGGGAATTAAACCAGCGACCCTTTGGTTCACAGCCCATGCTCCATCCACTGAGCCACACCAGCCAGGGCTTGTGTAGTATTATTAATTGTGCTAGGAGATCCAAGTGTCAGTACATCATTTAAATACTGTACTTAATATTTGCTGGCATTTCTCAGTGTCTGAATATTCCCTATGGCTGTGCTGTCTAATACAGTAGCCACTGGCCACTCATGTCTACTAAATACTTGAAATGTGGCTTGTCCAAATTGAGATGTACCAAGAAAAGTATTAATAAAAAGAAGCAAAATATCTCATTAATAGGTTTTATATTGATTATATATTGATATAATAACATTTTGGAAATATTGGCTTAAATAAAATATATCATTATAATTAATTTCACCTCTGACTTTATATTTAAAGTGTGAGTACAAGAACATTTAAAACACTTAATGTGTTTCGTGCTATATTTGTATTAGACAGTGCTTATCTATAGGTTATAGCTCCTTGTAGATACAACTAAACTTACTATTTTTATGTACAAAACAATTTTTAGTTATAATAATGAGTAAAGGCTATAAAGAATGTTGAAATTGTGTTAAGCATAACATGATTTCTGGAATTCCGAAACAGGATATTATGTCAAGAACTTTGAAACACTAGCAAAGGGCAGCAGTTTCAGTCGCAGTGTTCAGTTCCTGCCCCACTGCCCCAACTCTTCTGCTGCAGAACTCCCTTGTATGTAATGTGGGGATGATCATAAATGCCACGCAGCATTATGACTATTTACAAAAATAATATAGGGCACCATCTCCCCCTGTGCTTCTTCAAGTTTCCTGTTAGCCCCACTGCCTCCTTGCCTCTGGGACTGGGCACTCTTTGTGGTGTCCTGCTGTTTCCCTACCAGCCACGTGTGGCCTGTGCGTTCTCACTCCACTCCTGTAAGATGAACAGTGAAGAGCCACAGAGTGCCAGCTTAGGCCAAGGCACTGTTCATGAGCTTTGTATAGCCCATGAAGTAGGCACTATTATTACTCACTCTACAGACAGGTATAATGAAGCACAGAAAAGTTATTTAACTTGTTCTAGATGATCCAGCTCATGAGTAGCTGGGCCTGAGTTCAAACCAGGCAGCTGGGTTCTAGAGTCTGCAGACTTTTTTTTTTCTTCTCATCTTCCCTCCCTTGTTTCCTCCCTTTCTACTCCCCTTCCGCCTTTCTTCTTTCTCTCTTCTCCTCCTCCCTCTCAGCTTCCATTCCCCACCCTTCCACCATCCCCACCTCTCTTCCCCTCTTTCTCTTACTTTGAGATTTTAGGCTAAGCTAAATATTCCTAGTTCAAGGTCAATTGTCCTTTGTGGTTCATGCCTGGGCCCTATCTCACTCATTCTCTGTCCTTCCCATCTCCATCCTATTTCTTTGTCACTCCATAAAGGCAACAACTTTAATGTTCTTAAAATGCTTCTTTTCATTTGGTTATGTTCTTGCAGAATGTGTATGTGCTCCAATTTCCCTGTCTCTAAGACAGAGTAATAATAGTGCCCACGTCACAGATGGGTTTCAAGGAAGAAATGATTGCCTGTGTATGATACCTCTGTGCTGCCACAGCACTGGGTGAGTGTTCATTGACCTCAAGTCTCCACCATCCCATATGTACTTTTTTCAAATTTGATCTTATAAATTTACCTCTCATTGTAGATGTATTTGCATTTTTCTAATTGGCAAAGGTCTTAAAAATGTCATATACCTGCTAGCCTTGTGAGATTCCTCTTCTGTTAATTGCCTGCCATACCTTTTGCCCATTCTTTACTCATTGCCATTGCTGTACTTTACTTATTGACTAAAGTCCCTAGCACCGTGCTAGATATAGATCCCTCACTTTAGATATTGCAAACCTTTTCTCTCCTGCAGGATCTCTTTGATTGACATATCCTTCTTTATATATATATATGATTTTATTTGTTTATTTCAGATAGAGGAAAAGGGAGGGAGAAAGAGAGAGAGAAACATCAACATGTGGTTGCCTTTTGTGTGCCCCCTACTGGGGACCTGCCCCACAACGCAGGCATGTGCCCTGACTAGGGATCAAACCAGCAACCTTTTGGTTCGCAGGCTGGCACTCAGTCCACTGAGCCACACCAGCCAGAGCTTCTTTCTCTAAACAGAAGTCTTGCCTGCACATTTAGTCACTAATTGAAGTGGTCCCTTTAGGCCTTGTCCCTGCCACAGAAACTGGAGAGGTTATGTCCTGTGACCAGAAAACACATCTCCTGTCAATACTTTACAGTTATACCTAATTCTCATTCATTTGATTATTTTTTTCTTATGTTTTGAATCTTGTTCATCAATTTTTTTGTTCAATAAAATATTTATTTTGAGCACCTATTATGGGCTGTCAATATTATAGGCACTGGGATAAAAGAGTGAACAAATAGGCAGGATCACTGCCTTTACAATGCCTGAGGGATGGGGAAAGTCAGACAATAAAACTAAAGTAAATAAACAGCAAAATATATGGCCCAAACTTTGAGGCAACCAGAATGTCCTTCATTAGGTGAATGGATAAATAAACTGTAACCTATCTAGGCAATGGAATATTATTTGTGATAAAAAGAAATGAACTATCAAGCCAAAAAGACATGGAGGAAACCTAAATGCACATTACTAAGTGAAAGAAGCCAATCTGAAAAAGATACACGTTGTATGATTATGAGTATGTGACATGGAAAAGGCAAAACTATGGAGGCAGTGAAAACAACAGTGGTTGCTGGGGATTGGGGGGAGGAAGGGATGAATAGGTAGAACACAGAGGAGTTTTGAAGCAGTGAAACTATCCTGTACAGTATTATAATGGATGCATATCATTATGCATTTGTCCAAACTCATAGAATGTTTAACACCCAGAATGAACCCTAATGTAAACTACGGACTTCGGATGACACTGGTGCATCAACTTCAGCTCATTGATTCTCTCACACTGTACCACTCTCATGGGGGATGTTGATGGTGGGAGAGGCTCTGCACATATGAAGGCAGGGTGTACATGGGAAATTTCTTCACTTTCTATTCAATTTTCCTGTGAACCTCCAACCACTCTAAAAAATAAAGTGCATATACTGTTGGCCATGGTTTTATAGATAGCTTAGTCAGAGAAGGCCTCTTTAAGGAAGTGCATTTGAGCAGAGACCTAAAGAAAAAGAGAAAGTGAGCCTCAAGTATATCAGGAAGAAGAGAGAACAACAAGTGCAAAGATCCCAAGGCAGGAAAGAGCTTTGTGAGTGTTCCAGGAACCGCAAGCAGGAAAGCATGGCTAGGGCTGAGTGTATGAGAAACACTGACAGCAAAGTAAGTCTGGGGAGATGCGCAGGAGCTAGATCATGCAGAAGCCTGTGTGTAGGCACAGTATAAACTTTGCACATCCTCTTTCTGCTGACTGACAGAAGACATTCTTTAGTTAACACCTTAAGCTCAATATGTCCTTTCAAGGTGACTGGCCATTCAGTTCTAATTCATAATGTACCCATTTCATGATTTAAAATAAAGAGGCACTCTCATTGTATCATTCTGGGAGATCATCTCCCCCTGTCCACTAGTTACAGAAAGTTGGGAAGTTTAAATATGATAGAAATCTGTGGAAATGGTATCAGCCCCGTATGTATATGTAGTGAGTATGATCATTGTTGGAATTATGCATGTCAACACAATGAGAAGGATTTTTATTTTTAATTAGCAGAGATAACTCATTTGTAGCTGACTGAAAGTTGAATGACTCTTTTCAATATGATTATTATAAGAGTTTGAAGAAATTAACCCTTTGAAGCTGGGATTTTAAAAAAGAAAAAAAATTTTCCTTACTTCTAGCCCTGCCATTTCCTGAATAACTTAGTGTAATATTTCAGTGGTTCAAAATGTTTTCAATTAAGAAAGACAAAATTTCCTATCCCAGATTAATCAAAATTCATTTTAAGTGACTTAAATTAGCTACAGGAAAGGAAATTTCATCAACTTGAAAATTAAACTAAGCAACATTTGGTTTATTGTTTGGAAATGCAGGTCAAAAGAAAAATTAATAAGAATAAAACAGTATGTGCTTTAAATTTCCTGTGGCAAAAACTCAATAACAGGTGTCATATTAAGAGGCCAGTGCCTTATCCATTGGGCCACTGGAGCCTAACAGGTATCATAGTAGATCGTGCACCAGGCAGCATGGTTCAGAAGACATCTCTGAGAACATATCTGGAACTTGAGGTCATAATTTTACCCTCTTCCTTTGACCAAGAGAAAAATTATTTGCTATTTTCCCATGAAAGCTGTTTTTCAGTAGCTTGTACCCACCAGTTTCTCTCTGCCATGTGGCTTTGTGAATGCTGTTCCCACTACTTGGGAAACCCTTCTGTCCTCTATTCACTTAGTTCTCTCTTACTGGTCTTCAAATCTCAGTTCATTGTCACCTCCTTAAGAAGTCTTCCCCTAACCTTCCAAACCAGAGTGCCTCTGTCTGTAGCACTTGTCAAAGTGGCATTTGTGGGGCAGGGTCAATGTCTTCACTCCACACTATGCTCCTATTGCTGGGTACCTCAATAAATGTTTGTTGAATGAATGAATGAAGGAATGAATGAATGAATGAGATGAATCTATACAATCACTACCAGGGCAATTACTGTTAAAGTACTTGAACTAGAAGATGCAAAGATCCAAAAATGTCTTACATAGGAATTCTGGCTGTATTTTGGTTAAAGATGGAGCCTCAAATTTTTCCTCGTGACCAGATGATTTTGGTTTTCCCACATCTTTTGGTTCAAGGTTTGATGTTGTCAGTGCAGAGTAAGAACTGCTGATGGCTCTTGTTCTGATAAAACCCTCAATAGGCAAAGGGGGCTTTATAATGACATTGGATGTGTACCTCACCTGGGTCAACTTTTGAGTTCAGCTACCGGGAAGCCCCAAATCCATGTTTTCTATTTGCTTTCACGTTTGGCAGCAGCTGTTTCCTTATAGCTTTTACCTGGTGTAACCAAGGGCGCCTAAAATAAAGCATAAGATGGACTGAGGGAGACAAGAGAGGAGGGAAATAGAGAAGAAATAAAATATGCAGAGAGAAGAATTATGACTCCAGGTAGTTCTTCCCTAGAACATTTTCTGTGGAATAACTGATACACAGCCAGCCAACTCCTCGCCTGTTTCCTTTGAGTACTTAGCCCTTTGCCCAAAGAAATTCAGCTCAGAACTATCGCTCTCTTAAATGCTTGTGAATGTAATTGTGATAAATAGATAATAAATTCCCTGATAATAAAAAATAGTTTGTGTATATTAGAATATAGGGAAATCAAAATCAACCAGAGAGTAGCGAATTTACTATCACAGCTAGGGCCCAGTAGAGACTCGGGGAGCCAGGAGGCTTCTGTGTGGTCCGGTGTTTCCCCAGCTGTGGTCCACTGACCATCAGCATCAACATCAGTGGGGAGCTTTCAAAAGCAGTGTTTCTAGGATTTGTCTTGGTGTCCTTGTTTCTAATATATTGCCCGGATGTGTCTTGTGAACTCTCCGGTTTGAGAACCTCTGACCTACTGCGGCCCTATTGTTTTACAGATGAGGAAGATGAGGCAGGTCCCTGGGACTCCCCAGCTGGTGAGCAGTAGGGAGGAGACTGACTGATCAGGGCCTTGCTCAGTGATCGCCATCACACCCAGAGCTCTCAGCGAGGCTGCTAGTGGTAAGAATAGAAGTACAGCTTCTGCAGACCTGCAGTGTCACTGCTTCCTGTTCACCACGTCATTCTGAAATCCCTGTGACTGTTCACCTTGTGACAACTGGAACCACCCACAACACCAAAGGCTGCAATTGCAGCAGGTCTCCACCTGGATGTGACTGCGGGTTTTGAAAATGTGCTCCCATGTGTTTCGTCACAACCCAGGACACCTCAGCAGGGGCTGTGAGGAGAAGCGGTGGCAGAGAGGCCACTCACCTAGCAGAAGCTTAAATCAGGAGGAGTGCACGCAGGCCATAGGCAAAAGCCTTTGCATAGCAATTTGTCTATCCTCCTCATTGTTTAGCTGAAAATGTTTTTCCAGATTTACTACAAAATTTCACAGCCTGCCTGGAATGTCACTATTGTTATAAAAGTTCAGGCCCTGTTGTGTCTTTGGGGGTGTGCAGTCCTCGTAGAGGTCAACAAATACCACCCAGGACTGGAAGGCTGTGTGATCAATGTGGGCAGCATGAAACCCATTGCCATTAAGAAAGCAATTCATTCCCCCCAGAACTGAGAGCTGTGTTTACTAAACATGAAGTCCTAAGCATCACTTTTTCATTGTGGGAGCTCAGGGGGAAAAATAGTTATTACAAAATAACTTTGCCATCTTGACCAAGAGTTCAACTATAAAGGAAGAACTGGAGAAGTCTCCCTGCTTGGCACTAAGCTATTTATAACTCTAAAGTACAGAACACCCTTTAAAGATCACTGTTGTTCACCCTCCTGCCCTTCCTAACCAGTGCAGTTGGTACAGCTCACCAGTGCCTGAGTAGCATGGAGGAATATAGCAAGGCAAGCCCATTTACTTCCATTGGGATGAGATGACAAATGGTGGAAAGTCTTCCTGGAAACCACAGAGTCAGCGTAAATGTGAGAATGTGAGCAGGGGCTATCTGTTAAGGGCAAAGTCTGAACAGCAACGCAGTGCAATCTGCAAACCAAGCATTTCTCACTTTTTCTCTGAAATTCATGATCCCCAGGCTGGATAAGACAGCCAGAACCTGCCCTCATGCCTCCCAGCTGGTCCATTGGCCCTGGAAACCAATGCAATAGGAGTGCTTGAGTCCAGGTTGTGGCATTGGTAGGAGGTATTCTCACCTGAGTCTATGCCCTCCTATCCCCAGCACTCCATTTTTCTCTCCATTCCCACCCAAACAAAAACCCCAGACACCCACACTTCCAGTTCACTATTTTGGATTGTATTGGACTTCAGTATTTTAAAATTTTAGTTCAGATCCTGGAGTGACTTGAAAGAGGGCAAAGGTTGATGCCATGTTGGTGAACTTCACTGCAACTGTGACACCTACATGGGCAAAAGTGTCTTCCAGTTTGCCCCAAAGCATGCATTCTGAACGAGGCCTGCACAAGAAGAAACAAACTCTCCCACTTTGTAGTGCTTTTCAATTTCACCCCTTCCCAACACTGTAATGACCCACAGAACCCATGGATGGAGAAGGGGACTTATTTTGAGGTGAGGCAGAAGAAGTCATTTGATTGACAAAACCTTCCCTCTGGCATTATTCTTCAGTCTCTCTTCTACCTTCTCCTAAAGAGTAGGAGCCACAAGCTCTGATGGAATCCAAACTTTTTCAGGCACTAGGTACCAGTGGTATCATGTGAGCCAAAAAAAAAGTCACATTAAAAAGAAAGAGATCAGATAGTTAATGCAGTTGAGGCAAAATACTCTAAGTCAAAGGGAAATGTGAAGAGTCAATATGTAGCTCTATATAAGAAAATATAGGGGTCAAGAAAAACAATGCAGGAAAAATATTCACATAAAGAGTTTCCCTATCACCGAAGCACAGAGCCCAGGAAACCCCACACTTTCACTGAGCATCACTTAATAAATGTCCTTCCTGGCTTCTTGCTAGTGAAAGTTATAACCTTCCCCTGAGGGGCTTCAAAATGTTATGATAGGGAATCAGAAAGGACCCCAAACAGCCACAGAAACCTTGAGAAAGAAGAACAAAATTGGAGGCATCATACTACCAGATATCAAATTATACTACAAGGCTATAGCAGTAAAACAACATAGTACTGGCCTAAAAACAGACACGTAGATCAATGAAACAGAATAGAGAGTCTAG
This sequence comes from Carollia perspicillata, assembly GCA_004027735.1. NCBI lineage: Eukaryota > Metazoa > Chordata > Mammalia > Chiroptera > Phyllostomidae > Carollia > Carollia perspicillata. The sequence continues at coordinate 793 of PVKM010042428.1, read as the reverse complement.
AAAAAAATCTACAGTTATGTGGTCAATTAATCTATGATAAAGGAGACAAGAATATATGATGGGGTAAAGACTGTCTATTTAATAAATAGTACTGGGAACATTGGATAGATATATGCCAAAAAATTAAACTAGAGCACTTTTTATACCATATACAAGAAAACCTGAGTTTTCAAGAGAAAACCAGGTTTCAAGAGAACCTGAATAAACATTTCCCTAAAGAGGATATACACATGGCCAATAGACATATGAAAATATGCTTAACATCACTGATCATCAGGGAAGTGCAAATTGAAATCAAAATGAGATATCATCTCACATCTGTCATCAATAAGTCAACAAACAAGTGCTGGAGAGGATGTGGGGAAAAGAGAACCCTCGTGCACAGTTGGTGGGATTGTAAATTGATACAGTCATTATGGAAAACAGTATGGAGATTCCTCAAAAAATTAAAAATAGAACTACTATATTAGCCACCAATTCCACTTCTGGATATTTATCCAAAGAAATCCAAAACACTAATTTCAAAAGAGTATGCACTCCTATGTTAATCACAGCACCATTTACAATAGCCAAAATAAGGAAGCAACTTGTCTATCCATCAATAGACAAATGGATAAAGTAGAAATGCTACAAATATACAGTGGAATATTACTCAGCTATAAAAAAGAATGAAATCTCACTATTTGTAAAAACATGGATGGATCTAAAAGGTATTGTGCTAAGTAAAGTAAATCAGACAGAGAAAGACAAATACTGTATGATTTTACCTATATGTGAAATCTAAAAAAAAAAA
>PVKM010042427.1:0-12814 GCA_004027735.1 Carollia perspicillata | reverse complement strand
CAAAGAGGTCCACTGCAAGACACATCATAATTAAAATGTCTAAGATTAAAGATAAAGAGAGAATCTTAAAAGCAGCAAGAGAAAAGAAGTTAGTTACCTACAGGGGAGTTCCCATAAAACTGTCAGCTGATTTCTCTAAAGAAACTTTGCAGGCTAGAAGGGATTGGCAAGAAATATTCAAAGTCATGAAAAGCAGGACCTTCAGCCATCATTTCTCTACCCAGAAAAGATATCATTTAGAATCTAAGGGAAGATAAAGAGCTTCCCAGACAAGAGAAAATTAAAGGAGTTCATTATCACCAAACCATTGTTATATGAAATGTTAAATGTGAAATGTTTCTTAAATGTTATTTAAGAAAAAGAAGATCAAAACTATGAACAATAAAATGGCAAAAAATACAAATCTATCAACAATTGATTCTAAAAAACCAACTAAACAAACATGAAGAGCAGAGACAGAATAATCAGTAGAGAGAGCACTTTGATAGTTGTCAGATGGGAGGGGATTTGGGGGGAATGGGTGAAGAGGTGGGAGGATTAAGAAGTACAAATAGGTATTATAGAATAGCCATGGGGTGTAAAGTACAGCACAGGAAATGGAGTAGCCAAAGAAGTTATACACATGACCCATGGAACTGAACAACACTGTGGGGATTGCCTGAGGGTGTAGGGGGTGTGGGGTGGAGGGGCTGTAAAGGGGGAAAAATAATGACAACTGTAATAGCATAATCAATAAAATATAATTTTTTTAAAAGCATAAAGGAAAATAATAATTTTTGTATGGAAAGACAAGAGACCCAGAGTAGCCCATACAATATTGAGAAGAACAAAGCTGATGACGGACACTATTTGATTTCCAGACTAACTATGAAGTTATCATGACAGCAGGACAATGAAGAAGATAGACACATAGCACAAAGGAACAGCAGAGGACATCTAGAAATAGAGGCAATGGAGAGAAAACAGTCTTTTCAATATATGGTGCTAGAACAATTGGATATCTGTATGCCAAAAAAAAAAGGAAAAGAAAAGAAATCTAGATACAGGTCTGACACTTTTTACAAAAATTAACTCAAAATGTATTATGGACTATGTAAAACACAAAACTACTTAAACCTCTAAAAGAAAAACAAAATGACTTTGTGATAGATGATAGGTTTTTAGATACAACAACAAAACATAATCAGTGAAAAAAATTGATAATTTGAACTTTACTGAAATTCAAAATTCTGCTCTGTGGAAGTCACTGTAAAGAAATTGAAGAGACAAACCACAGGCCAAGAGGAAATATTCGCAAAACACGTATCTGATTGTATTTGTATTATAAAAATAACTCTGAAAACTCAACAATAAGAAGGCCAACGACCCAGTAAAAAAAATGGGCAAAATATCTGAATAGCTACCTCACCAAAGAAAATATACATGTGGCAAGAAGGCATACACAAAGATGTTCAACACCATATGTCATAGGGAATTATAAATTGAAACCATGAGGAACCACTACCCACCAATTAGAGTGGCTCAAATGCAAAACACTGATAACCCCAAATGCTGATGAGGATGTACAGCAGTAGGAACTCTCATTCATTGCTGGTGGGAATGCAAAATGGTACAGCCACTTCGGAAGACAGATTGGTAGTTTCTTACAAAACTAAGTTTACTTTTATCATGTAATCCAGCAATCACACTCCTAGGCATTTACCCAAATGATCTAAAAACTTGTCTATGTAAAAACCTGCACACAAAATGTTTACGGCAGCTTTATTCAAAGTAGCCAAAGTGAAAAAATGCATGTAAAGTGCTTTGTGCAAGGTCAAGCACATGTGGCATGTAATGAATGCTGTTATTGTTTTATTGTTATTATCCTCTAGGACTACATTTAGTCCAGTTTTCACCTTAAATCTTTTCATTTCATATAAGATCTTGGACAAATTACTTATTACGTCTAAGACTTTTTATTTTTTTAAACAGAAAAATAAGACTATTAACATTTCTTGCATTTTTATAAAAATTAAATAAGGTAGCACATAAAGATGCTTATTATGAAGCTTGGGATATAATATGTAATCATAGGAGTTTTGCTAGCCCTGTGACTTGAGCCAGTCTGTTCATTGGTAAAATAAACGGGAATAATACCTTTCTCAGAATAGTAAAGCCTAAGATCAGAGAGGCCTCGTGAGTTTAAATGAATCGTTCAAGGTTGCATGGATGGTTATGAATGGGCCAGGACTCAAGCTCAGACACAGATTATAGTGTTCAAAAAATGGTGACTATTAATTATAGCTATTCTCTCTCTCCCCCAATTCACCATCTCTTTTCTCCACCCCCCCCGCACCCCTTATCCCCCACACACAGAGTCATTCATATATGGTGACAAAAATTTGACCCTTCCTGATCTTTCTAACAGCACTGGGCTTCAGAGCTGGCACTGCGTCCCCTCACCCCACATTGTCCTTCCCCCATCTTGAAACTGGGTTTTGCTGCTTGTCTCCTGGCGCCAGAAGGCAGAGGTCTTCCTCCTGCTCAGGACACGATTCTGCAGTGCATTGGGTAGCCCCGCTGAGGGGGTCGGCAGAGCCCCCAGAGCAGAGGAGGAGATGCTAAGAGGTTGGAGGAAGGGCAAGTAGGGGTTTCAGTGTGTTGTTTCAGACATGGTGCTGGGCACCTTTACGTTCTTCATTTAATCTTCACAGCAAGGCCTGGTCCTCGGCATCCTGGGACGCATGGTGAGATGGAGACATTAGGGCCACGGGAGGGCAGGGCCACCTCAGCATCTTACCCTGTTGTCCTGACCCCTCAGGGAACCCACGGTTCAGCCTCAGGTGCTGGGTGATTTTCTGGCAAGGGAGGGAGAAAGGTCTTCCTTCATTGTGCTCAAAAGTAATTCCCCTTGGAGTGGAGGCAGGGCCTTTTCGTTAGCAACAAGAGTGAATGGGAGGATGGATGTTCTCATCAAAGCAGAAATGATGTATTAGAGAGGAGCAGGGAGTGTAGGTAGGAGGACCTGTGTCCCTCAGGTGAAGGAAGTTGTGCCTTCCAAGGAAGCAGTGAGGAAACAGAGGGCCTGGGGACTCAAGAAAAACTGCCTCCACTCATAGCCAATCAATGGCCTTTGAAACCAGACAGGCTTGAGTCAGAATTGCATTTCTGTGACTTACCAGTTGTGCGACCTTAGGCAAATTACTTGGTTTCTCTGGGCAACAGTTATCTCATCTGTAAAATGAACGCAGCGAAGAGACTGTTCCATGATGTGACCCAGGCCTGTGAGCTGGACCTGAGCCAGAGGGGCAGATTATGTCCCACAGCCGCCCTAGAGGCTGTCCGAGCGAAATGGATGCTTTCCTGTGACACACAGGGGCACCCCTGCCCTGCCCCTGACTGTATGCCGGTTGCTGGAGCAGATTGAGGTTGTGACCTGGTCAAGCTTGTAAAGTAATTTCCCGCACCTGGTAGCATGCCTGTGCGAGCACCTATGCCTGTCTCCCCTCTCACCCCATGTAATTGTTTGGCGTCTGCCAAGCAGCACACAGCACACTCAGTCTTGCCGCTGCCCAAGATGTGCCCCTTATGTAAGCTTCTCTTCATAAACTCTGTGAGCTGCCAGACTGGGTGGGCAGCCTCTTTCTTCCTCTTCCCTGCCCTGCGATTACGGAGGCAGACTTATCAGTCTCGGGGCTCTCCTCTGGGTCTGCGCGTCCTCGAGATGAGGACAATCCCAAATGACCAAAATCCTAGAGAACAATCCTAAAATGAACATCATCCTTTGTAAAACAACCATATGAATTCAAATGAGGTCAGATAATATCTGACTTTGTAACCATTGCTCAAAAAATATCATTATTTTCATCATCACTTATAAAACTCAAATCAAAGCTGGACACAAAGGAACTCCATGCCCCCTGCTTGACTTCCCGGGGGGCACACCTCCATGGGAACCAGGTGGACTTCAGAACTGGGTCTCTGCCTCTGTGCACAATGTACCTGCAGTACCAGCCACGTGGGCTAGTGAGAAGCACCCCGTGTGACCCAGCCCCTTTTGGTTCTGATTCTAAAAGACTTTTACTGGGTGCCTGCTCTGTGGCAGGTTGTATTCCAGATGCTGGGACACAAAGACTGAAGGTGTATGGTCTCTATTTGGTTGCCCCCTAGCTCAGGGAGACAGAAGGAGGATAAGGACCGTACTGTGCCCCTCCCCCCTCCACGCCTAGGCTCTTTCATGGAAGGCACAGATGCTTCGGGGTGAGGGACGCAGACAGCGATAAGCAGCCCTGACCATGCAAGAGACAAATTTCCCAGAAAACCGCTTATACAACACCGGGTATTGGTTTTCTCCTTGGCTCTTCCCACCATGTACTGAGATAACTGAACCAGTAACAGAGAACACAGCTCATCTGATTGTTGGAAAAAACCAAAAACACCCCAAGGGAAGGAAGGGTAGCATGCTTTGTGCAAGGGAGACTCACAGTTAGTGGTCAATCCTGCCTGGCTCGGATGCTCCTCGAGCCTGGAGATGGGGTGCTGGCTTCCGTGGAGGATCTGGAGACCAAGGCAGACATTCTCCCGTGGAAAGTCCCCGAAGTCCTTCCCTTGGTCTCAGGAAGTTTCTGCCGCCTAAAATGGAGCCAGACTGTGCCTTTCCATAGTCTAAATGGTGGAAGAAATGGACAGAGCAGAGAAAGGGATGAGGGAGAACAGAGATGAGGGGAGGGAAGAAGGGTAGCAAGAGTCCTGGATGTTGGGCTTGCAAGTGAAGTCAACAACTACCAGGCCCTAGAGGCATCTACAGGCTTATACAACACCTGAACATGTGGCATTTTTATCTTTTCTTAAAATTCCCAGCCCGTTGCCATCTCACTCTGAAAGGGCTGGGTGTGACTGTCAGTTCAGGGTCACTAGCTCTGTCCCTTTGTGTGAGTTATTGATGCTAAGGGACCCCGTGTTTCAGCTCCTGTGAAATGGGCACAGAGGCCCAGTGGGGAGCATTCAAGGAGCCCAAGGGTGTGAAGCATGAAAGAGTCTCATCTACAAACAGTTTGTGGGTTTCCTTCCTTGCATTTCTTCCAAGCTCTCCATAGCCAATGGGCCACTGGAAACACCAACAAGAAAAATCTGAATTCAAGGAAGTCTCCCCAGGGTTCTGCACTATGTTTTGGGACCCAGTTAAGTCACGAAAACCAGCACTGACTCCCCATCTGTGTGAGTGCAATCCAGTGTGTGATGGAATGAAATGCACGGCTTCTCTCCCACGATCTGTGCGAAGTTCCTTTGATGCTGCCGTGGGCTTCTTCAGGGGGTCTGATTCCAGTGAGCTCATTGCCGAGCCTGTTTCTGCAGAAATGTATTAAACACCAGAATCTAGGGGGATAGTCAACAAGCACCCAACAAATTCTTGTATGTGAGCCACTTCAGTGGCTCTGCAGGGGTCTGCAGATAAAAAGCAATGTGGAACTGTTTAAGGAAGATATAAACAGCCAGGAAACGCTCTGTCTCTCAGGAGGGAAGCTGAGAAATTCTCCATTTCTATGTGCCAATTATTTTATGTACATTATTTGATCTTCCTACACAATTCTTCACAGTAGGAATTTTTTATTACCATTTTAAAGATGAGGAAATAAGGCTGGGAGAGTGTAGGCCACTTGCCCAAGTTCATGCACGTAGCAAGGGCCGGGTCTGGATTTGAACTCAGTTTGGAATCCAGTAGTTTTTTCTCTTCTCTATCATGTCACCTTTCCCTCCAAGCCAACGTTTCTGGGAAATAAATGAACTCCAGTGATAACGCTGCATATTTCCCCAGGATCTTTGCTTCTGACCCCTTCCCTCTTTCTCTGGAAATCAATAACAAGGCCACAAGGATGCCTGGGGTAGCCTTGGTCATCTTTGCGCTTTAGTACACACAGCGGATTTATGGCCTGGTTGCTTTCCCATCAGACTTTCGCCGAAAAAACACCGTACCTGCCAGCTCAGTTCAGCATTTCTCTGGCTCTGTTCCCCCCACAGGAAGCTGAGAGCCTGCCTCTGTATGTGTTATCAGACCAGCTAAGGAGCTACATGTGTCAACGCGGAAGAAGAGAGCTTTGATGTGAGTCCCGCATCTAGGAAAGCCCTCGCTGCTGCCGTGCTCTGGCGGGAGCTCTGCGTCTTTCATCAGGTTCCACGAGATGCCTTGCTTCCTGCAGGATGGAGGCAGATGAAGCAGGAGGCTCTCAGGGTAATTGCTCCTTCCCCTGGACCTGCATTGAAAACAGGGCAGCAAGAAGACGCTGATGATTTCATGGCTCTCACCCTTAACTTCCTTGGGGGAGGGTAGGTATCTGGGTCCTTGCTGGGTTGACACAGTCCATGGACACCATGGCTCCTCGGGCAATAAAAGGTGGTGACGGAGAGGTGTGTGCATATTACAAGCCAGGCTTGATTTAAAGTGAATGACTACCGTAAATTGTAGATTTTGCACTTGTCACGTCACATCCTTCTTAGGTGAGCCCTATGAGCTGGACACAGCAGGAGGAAGTGTCCCAACAACAGGTACTTGGCTTGCTCAAGATCACACAGAGCCATGCCTCTGGGCTCCTGGTATGGATGGCATGCAGGTGATGGGTGTTCCCAGATGACACAGCAGATCCCTCTGTGAGGAGAGCTCCACGGTTCTCTGTCCCGTGCCCCACTGTATCTCTAAGTTGGGCCCATCAACAAGGGTCCCCTGGCTGTGTGCCCAGCTGAGTTATTCTCCCTGTCCCTTTTCCTCTTTTTCTACTTGTCCTCTTTAATTCCGAGCCTTGATTTCCTTCCTAGTTGGTGTACCTTTCCCTGTTCTGGTATTCCCGGCTAAAGATTGTGCGGACATTTATTGGGCTGTGTGTAGCTCCAGAGGCGGCGGTGCATTCTTGGAATACAACGATTTGTGTAACACCGCTGGTGCCCTTTAAGAGGGTCTGCGGCCACCAAGGTGCAATGGGAGAGGGATCTCAGGATGCCGCCGCCTCCTGCTGGTTAAACTAGATCTAAACCTGCTGCTAATTTGACATATTCCATCGTTCTCACTCTTTTCCTTCCATTTTTGGAAGAAGGCTCATTTTTTTAATGATCAATTTCATATGCCACTTTTATCCATCATATTACATTGGTATGCATATTTTGTGTATTTATGGCCTTTCTATTCAGTTACACTGATCTTTTCATCTATTCATTCACAATATTACTTTAAATATTATAGATTACTTGTTTTTCTTTTTTTTTTACTGGAATCCAGATTACTTGTTTTTTCAATATCTGGTAAAGATGGTTTCCCTTCCTTACTCAACTTTTTCAGAATTTCCACAAGTACTCTTGCTGCTTGTTTTTCTAGTGGAATCTTAAAATACAAAAAGAATTTCACTGGTATTTTAATTGGAGTTGCACTAAATTTATAGATTAAGGGATTTTTGATAAGTTTAGAATGATGTCTTCTTTGTCCAAATATAGTATGTCTCTCTATTTGTTCAAGCCCTTGGGCACTTAGATTTTTGCTTCTCTATCAGGCATGATTTGTAGGTGTAGTCCCAGCCATTTGAATTTGTTGTGTGGTTATGATAAATGGGGTATTACCTTTTATTACATCTTCTAACGGTTGTCTGTATTGGTGATGGTCTTTTCCTCCCACACATTAGTTTTTTACTGCATTACCTCAGTAAAATCTCTTGTTGTTCACAATGGTTTTGAAGTTAATTCTCTCAGGTTTTTCATATATATCAGTTTATTTACTTATATATTGGGTTGGTCAAAAAGTTCATTTGTTTTTTTCCCTGTAAAATGGCTCTAGTAGCGCTTAGCTGTCTTTAACATCATTTGAAACAATTTTGTTAGATTGTATTGTGACAGTTGTCACATCAGTGTGCATTTAAAAAAAAAACTTATCAAAATTGGTGAATTTTTGTGTAGCCATGTAATATTGAAGATGGAGGAAAATATGCAAGATTTTTGGCATATTATGCTTTATTACTTCAAGAAAGTTAAAACATGCAAAAAAAGATTTGTGCATTGTAGGAAAAGGTGCTGTGACTGATGGAGCATGTCAAAAGTGGTTTGGGAAGTTTCCTGCTAGAGATTTTTCCCTGGACGATGCTCCACGGTCGGGTAGATCAGTTGAAGTTGATAGCGATCAAAGCGAGACAGTAATTGAGAACAATCAACATTATACCATGTGGGAGATAGCCAACACACTCAAAATATCCAAATCAATAAAGTTATTGGTGAAAATGAAAAATGTTTTTTATTTTACAGAAAACACTAAATGGACTTTTCGGCCAACCCAACAAATAATGATATTTATTATACTCCATTAATATATTACTTTCAAATATTATACTGTAATTTACTTGTCTTTTCTAGTTAGAGCTAGTATTCCCAGAACAATATCAAATAAGGGTTGCGGTAATGTCAGCCTCATCCCATCCCTGATTTCAGTCCAAATGCTTCTAAACTCTGGGTCAGTAAGCATGATGGGTTCAGATACGCATCTCTTATTATGAGAAGAAAGTGTCCCTTTAGTTCTACTCTGCCAAGAATTGCTTTTAATCAAGAAAGGAGGTAATCTTACCCTTAAAATGTTCTCTGCGTGTGTGTTTTATCATGAACAATTTAGTAGAGTACTGCTATGTGTAATTTATAAATAAACATAAATATTTTGGGAGGATGCAAATTTAAAAAAACTGATTCAAGCATGCTATCAAAAAATTGGAGAACAATGGGTTTAGAAGATTGGAAAAAAATTAAAGTATTAACATTTACCACACACATTTTAATCTTCCTTTTTTTAATGTAGAAGTCGCCTCAGGATCTTGAATACTGTAGGATCATCATTATGGATATTGGTTAACTTATCCGTTGATGGCAGATGGGTTAACTGAGGAGCAGTTATTGGAAGGCCTTGGTTCTCAGAAGAAGAAGTCTGATTCTTGTGGCCTTCTGAATGTCTTCCTCTACATCAGGCAGTTCCAGTGAGGCAGCGATACCCTGGCCTCCCACAAGCCCTCACCTCTCACCCCCATCACGTAAGCTCCACCACATGACAGAGGCAGGGAGACAGGGCGAGCCGGTGTGGCTGGGCCCGGTCTCTCTGGATCATGCCTTGCACGAGTAGAATGTCCCAGCTGAAGAGGCACTTTCTGGCGGAGGCAGTGGCAGCGGACACACCTGTGGGCAGAGCAGTCAAAGGGTGGAAAGGAACCAGACTCACAAAGACCCTTTGCTTCGGCACAGTGGGGCTTCCTGTGGGCCACCACCAGAGTCTTCCTGAGCGGAGGGTTCCGAAACGTGAAGAAACACCAGTATTCTCTGTAGTCATAAAAAGGGGGAAGATAGCTGGAGGGATAAACATCTCAACCAACAAATTCTTTTTATGGGATGTCTGGCTTTCTGCAAATTTTACTGAACCAAGACATGTGTTCTTTTAAAATTAATACATACAGTGCAAAACCTCAAAACAATATGCTGATTTATTCCACGAAGATAATTTCCAGTCTAACTGCGGTTTCTTTTACATTTCCAACAAGAGCAGGGAGTGCGTGTGCGTGTGTGTGTTGGGGGTGGGAGAGATCTCTGAAAGTCCTGGAGATGAAAGGTTTCGGTTCACATGCAGAATAAAATTCAGTCTCAGTCTCTCTCTTTCTCCGTGTGTGTGTGTGTGTGTAAAATTGCGAATTAATTCAACTTTTAGAATGTTTTTTGAGCATTACCGAAACACTAAAGCAAGATGAGATGCATTGTCTTTCAATCTATTTAGGGAATGAATACATGTGCCTATGGAGTGGAAAACCAGGTGAAGAAATAGAGAATTGAATAAATTAGAAGCACACACTGTGTTGCGAGAGGTCAGAGGGCTCAGGGCCGGGTGTTGGGAAACAGGGCTTCCTGTAAGTGCAGAAGGGCAAGGGAGGGAGAGGCCCATACCATTGGCACCTCCCTTCTCCCAGGAGCATTTGGTACCTGCTCAACTTTCCATGCAGGGGACTTCGGAAGGTCTGTTTTGATGAGCTGACCCTGGGGAAGGAGAGAAATTAGAGCTTCTGTCAGCTTTTTTTCTGTACTGCTGCTGTTAAGGCAAAAAAGAAAAAGGAAACAACTGACCCGAAACTGACAAGGATGTTTGGGGCTGGAAGGTTATTGAAGGTAGTGTCATTGGGCTAGTCAGAGCAACTGAGTCATGGAAGGTGTACCCATGAGCTTAGGAAAAGAGGCTCAGGTGACTAATTAGGGAAGTGCAAATTAAAACCTGAAATTAGAGACTGAGAGTGACCACGTCAAGGGCTGGTGAGGCTGTGGAACTGGAGCTCCCGTGCGTTTCTGAGGGGGATGCAGCATGGTTCAGCCACCTGAAAGGCAGCAGGGCAGTTTCTCGTGAGGGTAACATACACTTAACAAGTGACACGACTGCTCCGTGCCTAGGTGTCTATTACCCCTCTCCATGTCCTCAGGAAGATGTGTGCATGGATGTTCATACAAGCCTAATGCATGACAACTTCAAAGTGCAAACAACCCCCAAAAGGTGACGATAAATAATTTGTGGTTTATTCAAGTTGTGCAATGTTACAGAGCACCAAAATGAAATAAACGACTGACAAACCAAATGAGAAATAAATCTCACAGGTGTGCTCAGTGAAAGAATGTGCTCAGTGAAAGAATACCATTTACACGGTACTCTAAACAAACAAACAAACAAACAAACAAATAAATAAACTACAGTGACAGAAAGCAGATCTGTGGTTGCCTGATGCTGGGGTGCAGGTGGGAGACAGTGGGAAGGGAATGCTCTGGAATTATGCACACATATTACATCTTGATTGCGGTAGAAGTTACACTGTGGCCTGAATTTGTCTGAACTCACCAATCTGTACACTTATGTTTTATTAAATGTAATTTATATCTCAATAAACCTGATGCAAAAGAAGCCAGCACCCCTTCTAATGAACAGGCTTCAGGGTCAAGCCAACCAATGCGAGACAACAGTCACTTCTGAGGGAACCCCTTGCTGGTGATGGAAAGGTGAGCGGCTGGGGCGCAATCTGCTAACACCCCTGCCAGGACCGAGGCCGAGTCACAAGCTGGGAGCCGTGCACACTGCCCTCCCCTCCTGGTTAGATGATTCTTCAGATCACTGGCTTCTCTCTTGAAGGAGAAACTGAAGTTAGGGTCCAGCTAACAGTGTTCAGAAGCATTCCTCACCGGCCTTGAGCCTCCCGAGAGGAGACCCCCCTGCCCAGAGAGCACTTCCAGCCCGAGACCGACGTGGGAGGTCAGGAGAATGAGCAGCTTTTCCTTCCACCGCCCGGCAAGCTGGCCTCTGTGTAGAGAAGCTGGGTGTTGGTAATACTAGCCGAGTTTGGGAAAATGCACACAAACTTCTCCCTCTCCCCAGGTTTCTGCGGCCAGCTCAGTGAGCCGAGGGGAACAGTGCTGACTGGGGGCATTTGAAGCTGTGTGATAGGTCATAATCTCAACTAAGTATGTTACGAAACGGAAATTATAGTTATGGAACAGTGCAAATTCACATAATTACATCGAAATGAAAAGGGAAACAAAGGAAGACTCTGAGCAACATCTTGAGGGGAAATTACCACAACCAGATGGGAGAAAATTGTTCCCTAAGTAGAATAAGGCACCTTTCCAGGCGATTCCCATGAATTTATCTTATATGGACACAAAGCTCCTTATCCACAGTCCATCTTAAATTACTGTTTTCCCTCCAATGAACCTTTTCCCCCTCTGCGGGAGACACCAGTATGTTCTTGGCGAAGCAAACGATCACACAAATTGCAACAAGTCTTTCTTTGTTCTTAGACATCTATCTTTTTTAGCTGCCTTAAGCACTTTTTTAGGTAAATGGCAACAAAGGAAACAAAGTTCCTAAGGACATTAAATCTTAAACGGTTTAAGACTGGTTGTACGGCTCCGACAGGTCTTTGCTCCCTGTGTCAGCCCTGGCTGTGAGTCAGGACAGCTGGGCCCAGTTCCGGTTCCTTCATTAACTAGGTATGTGACCTTGACCTCCAGCAAATCTAACCTCTAGACCAGTGTCCTCCGCCCACAAATGAGGATGACACCATTTTCTTAACCTGCCTCGGCATGTAAAAGGCTTTCATGGAAATATTAGATATGATAACATTTTGAAAAATTAAAAGTTTAATATCAACATAAATCAGGGCTTATTTTTCAGTTAGAAGAAAACTTTGTAGATGTTAGAAGCACAGTGTATGTGCTTGTTGGAGGACCTGGACTCCAGAGCAATGAACACGCTCTGTCATCTTTTCCTTTCTCGACGAGCACAGGGGTTAAGGATCCCCTAAGACCAGCACTCACTCTTGCCAGGGTGTCGGTAAGGCTCCACTGAGAGGGCTCCAAAGAGTTTTAAATTTCACAGTGGGGTATTGTAGGAGTTACTTTATTGCCAAAACAACAGACTGAAAACTGAAGCCTAGAAATGGAGTAAAACGTGAAATTTCAAAGAGAAAAATAATGCAACTGGGTCATAGAAACGCCACAAGGCCTAGTACGTGGTCTATACTCTATTTAATGAAGGCTGCAGCCATAACAAGAAAGAAAGAAAAGGAAGAAATAGAATGTATGCAGGTTTGTAATGTTTTTAGGGAGTGAGAGTATCACGAGTTTGAAGCCTTAAGGCTGGTCTTGGCATCGCCTCAGACTTACGGCCTCTCGTCTGGTCCCTGACATGCGGGGCTTCTCCCTTTCCTGCCCCCGACCAGACTCCCCCACCCCCCTTCCCCTCTGCTCTCTCCCTGGCACACCACATCTGAGGGGAGGAGTGACTCTCAGTTTTCTCTTT